>JAKTSI010000012.1:189123-234659 GCA_030580135.1 Petasospora easanensis | reverse complement strand
GCATCTGCTAAAAAGTTAAAGATATAATAATTAATTGAAATAAGAAATAAGCTCGAAATTAAATAGAATTTAGCAAGTAGCAAGCTGCAAGCTTCCAGTAGCAAGTGGTGCATGTGATAGGCTACAGCGCTTATCACAAAGAAGGTGACATACCAGCGGCATCTGCATGATCTTCACGACCCCTCCCATCATCCCCATCATCATTATCATGATCATGATCTTCATCACCACCAACAAAGGTCTTGAGGATTCTCAAGGCAGCAGCTCTCCGGATAGGGAATCTGTCAAAGAGGCCAAGATCCACAGCCTGGTCATAGATTGGTCCTCTTGAGTACTTGGAGTGAAGTCCTCTCACCGTTGGCCATCTTATGATTGTCAATCCATCCTTACGCTCAAAGGGAGCCATGAGGGCAGACACAATAACACTCAATGAGCAACTAGCAAAATGACCAGGGTCTGCAGACTTATTCATGCTGAACACAACTAAGTCATTCAACCCAATACCAATCCTATTTGACGAAGTTCTGTGAATCCCATTAATTGGAGCACATTCAAACCTGACTTCCTGGTCGATAAGATTACATCTCAACATGCCATCAAATATCTCGTTTTCTTGGGCCTTCAACTCATATGGGTCGTATTCAAGATAACCAACGAAAGACGCGATGTTGGTAAAATTCGACGTCATAAAATTTGAATGTGGAACAACCCGAAACAATGTGACTTTACCGTTTGTCTTGCTTTTGAAATTCTCAAAGACCGGAGAAATAGCGTTGAGAATCTCCCCCCTAAAATCCTTCTCCGACCACAACAGGTTAATAAGCATGAGTTCACTGTTTTCGATTCTAGGCCAATTCGAAACATCATCAGCCCAGTCATCCAAACCAAGAGAATGGCAGAGTAACACTCTTGGGCTGGGGGAGCATAGTTTTGAAAACCGGTGGTATGCAACGATGATGGTGGATTCATCGAGCAAAGGCACAAGTCGATTTAAAAGACTCTCCCCAACCCGCCCAGTCACCCCAAAGATAACGATTAGCTTCTTGGGGGTACCATACTCCCTTATATACTCAACAAGTTGCTTGCTCAAAGGGATTTTGTTCTCATTTTCTCTAAGTTCTGCAGAAATGAGAGACATCTTCGCCAACTTGTCAAGCGTCTTCGACGTTATATTCACAGTGATACTTGGGTCAATGAGATAATTGGTTGAAACATCAGAAAGGACTTCCTCAACAGGATTAACCCATCTGTGGAAAGCTGTTCCGAAGGCTGTAGGAGTGATAGGAAGAGAAAAGAAGGTGCGAGAAGCAAGAGACGACTGCGCCATTGCGGATACCGAAGCAGATATTGGTTGTATGAAACCAGTTGGGCTGATGACATTGGAGTTCAACTCAGAATTGGAAGACGACAAATCTGGCATACCATTGACATCTCTGACAGATCCTTCATCAACAGCTGGAGGCGCTGGATGCGCTGGAGGGAGACTCACTGGAGGGATGACAATTGAAACTGACGACTGAGGAAGGGCGGTAACCCTGGAACGAGCGGTGAAGTATTCAGCACTGATAATTGAAGAGTTACCATCGTTGAAGTTTGTCAATGGGTTACTCGAGATCGAAACTGCACCAGTTTGAGTTGCCGCTGTGTTCACCCCTGAACGCTGACCAGTGATGGCGGGAGGGCCCTCAGAGACTGGAGACTGACCCTGATCTGGCATCATCAAGTGATTTTGGAGTTGGAAATGACAGAGAGATGGCCAATGTTCAGTGTTGAGAGTTGAAAGTTCAAAACAGCTAGGAAACGAGAGAAGGCTAAGAAGCGCGTGCACAAAGAAAGACATGTGTGACACGAAAACGCGGGGCCTGATCTCGGCCATACCCGGCTAAGCGCGCTATTGTCTTGCTGCATGTGCTCGTACATGAGGTGTTCTTTTGAAGAGATCGGGCCGTCTTTTCGATACTAGCTGGTAACGTCATATGAACAAGTAGGATAATCATCACTATATAGCGTAGTTTATTATAGCTATATTAAAAGTAATTATAACACAAGCGTAACAATCATAATCCGCCTTCAATCTCTTGAAGCAATTCATCAAGCTTATCAGAGACTTCATCAACAGGCATATCTGCTGAGGCAGCAATAAGACGCCTGTACTTCTGCATCTTGCTATCGGACTGGTTTATGCCTTCATAAAGCTTCAAAATCTCCCCCATCATGCTTTTCCTCTGAAGTTGTAACCTGGAAAGTTCAAGGGCATTTGATACAGCGTTCGAACCGTCAAGAATACCACCATCTTTCTCAAGTCTCTTAACAAGCTGATCCAAACTCCTCTTTTGGGACCTTTCAAGGAGTTTCTTCAACTTCGTTTCTTTATTCTCCACCAATTTTTCATATCTCTTCAGTTGATCACCAATGAGACTCAGCCTCTCCGAAACAGCAGCCTCGTTGATTGGGCCACCCATGTATTCCATTGTTTGATCTTGCAGGTTTCTGATATCTTTGTTCATATTGGCAACAAGATCTTGGACTTGTATGACATCTTGTTCTTTCTTTTGGAACTCGTGATCAAAGGCATTACTCAATTCATGAATCGACTCCATCAATATTTGTGCGACTTTGTGCGTTGCTTCAATAGCGGCTTCAGAAACATGTGGCACAGCCAGTACAACACCCCCACTTGTATTGACAGAACTGTTTGCTGGAGTAGGTAAACCGACACCTTTACTTTTGAGATGCATTTCATATCGTTGCTGAACCCGAGGTGTTACATTTGAGTTGTGCACAAGGATATCTGAAGCTATCTGGCCCTTGTTGTTCTTGATATTGCCCTTTGCCTTATGCTCAACAAGGAATTTGATACAGCTTTTATTTGCATGCTGTGCAAATATGTGTAATGCTGTGTCTCCATTCTGATCTTGAGCATTGATGAAATCTTCAAGACGCTGTGAGGATTGAGACTCTGAAGCCTTGGAGAGGATCACATCCAAATAGTAAAGTGCCGATGGAACACGTGCTTTTCCTTGGGACGAACCTGCAATGTGGTGGAGCACTGTACGATAACTGACATCGAACTCGAATATGTTATCACTGAGGAGTTCAACAAGTTGTGGGAATGTGCGCTCCGTGAAGGCGTTGGTGAATTTGACAGTTCTCATCAATGGCGTCTCTCCTGTGTTATTCACAGCTCTGTAGTTGGCACCCAGATTAATCAATGACTGAACAACGGGTAGGTTGCCCATTGCACATGCCCAGTGGAATATTGTATGTCCATCGTCGTCCATTACTTGATCGAAATTGACTCCCTTCGGTACATGCAACAAGAACTCTGGAAGTTGGGAGTCAGAGCCCGAATTGTCCAGTTGTGTCAAGTATTCCAAAAGTCTGGCGGTATAATCTGATCCTGTATCAAACCATTTATCAGTTCTCATGGAATCCATTTGGCCATTGCTTAAAGCTTTCTCCAAGCTCTCCCTCGCAGTGCGGCCCCTAGGTTGATTTGGTGATTTGAGTGCATCAGCTAAATCAGTCTCTGATAACAACTCAGATGGAGACGAAGTAGCACCCAGTATGTGGTAGTCTGCAGTTACATCAACATCACTATCGAGACCATCATTTTCATTGAGTTCAGCCTCACTCTCCAAGCCTGTCTCGTCATCGTCATTAATATCCGTTTCGACATCATCATCAAACTCTCTTGAAACACTTGACGGGCTTCCTGTAGACATATTAAGACGGCGACGTCCCACAAAGACTCCCTCATTTGGATTTGAGACTGCAGATTTTGTCTTTTTGGCAGGCTTTGCCTTCTTCTCGGGTTTGGTCGAGACAACTGGCATGCTTGCAACTTTGCGGGCCAATGCTGCCTTCCGTGAACTCAATGGTTTTTCAACGACTGAATTGTTTTTGCTTGCATGATGGTGTTTAGGAGCTGGTGGTGGTTCTGAATTGGCATACTTCTCCTTAGCTTCAAAGAGAGACTCAAGTACCACTAGCACTCCAAATTCTTGAGCGATAGACCTGGCCCTTTCAAGTGGTACGTACGTACCCTGATATTTTCCGTATCCTCCTTGCACTTTATCATGTACTCCAACTTGCACATCTCTTTCCAATATCCTTGTTCTTTTAGCCTTTGGAAAGTTTGCAGTCTTGAGGATATGAGTGGCGTTGACCCAGCCGTCAGATTTGCGCATCATGACAGACCCTGTGGGCGTCAAAAATTCATATACATCAACTCCTGAGTATGTTGCTGAGTATATTTGATCCATTGTGGTGTTATGTGTGGGATGTAGTGGTGGAAATGTGAATGCGTATGTGAAACTTGCTTGATGATGTGGATGTGATACCTCAACACCCTGGCGGAGTAGCGGAGTTTCAACGAGATGATACCCAAAGCACCCACCCGAGGAACCAGAGAAGTTACAATTGGTCTGTGTGTATCAACAACCACAGCACGATATGTTTTTGGTTGAGTGTGTGATTGGTTTAAGTTTTGTTGGTGATGAAGGGTTGTTTCTCTGAGAGTGTACCTTTGGTCCCCTCCTGTGTAATACGGCAGGAAAAGTGATTGCACTATCTCAGGTGCCAGTATCTGAAAAGTTGAGAACTGACTGACGACTGTTTAATGCTGTTGTCCAAGCGTCAACTTCTGTGTTTTGCTGCGTTCAGAGTTTGAGGAGCTGGTTATCTGGAACCCGTTTCCCAGGTAATTTCACGCCGGACACCACATCCGGACACCGAGTGATCACGTGATAAACGCGAGATTGTTTGTTTGAGGGAGACGAACTGACCCCCAATGATCTATTACAACGCTTCGTTATTAAAGGTCTGAACGACACTCACACACTAACTGGAACACACTGTTCAGCAACAATAGAGATGGTGGTTTTGAGTCTAAGGGATCCAACTACTGGAGAGGCTTACAACGCTACAAAAGAGCCGTCCCAGCGGCAAGAAGGGGTTTTCTCAATGCCTCTCATAATGGGCGATGTAAGTGATCAATTCTGCCCAATTCCCAACAACAAGGACTAACCAGATAATAGAATGAGTTTCACGCATATACAATTAACAAGACAGCTCTTCTTCGCAGGAAAATCGGTTCGTGGGTCAACGTTAGCAAGTTCATATCCCTCATCAACGATGGCACGCAAAAGTCTAAACTTGAACAACAGATTGATTCTTTCACTAAGAAGCACGTCCTTGTTAAACAGAAATATGATGCTATATACCGAGGAACATGGACTACACTTGAAAATGCTCGCAGTTTTGCTCGTGATCATGGCATTGACAAACTGGTCAGCCCAGTCTTGGGATTTGAACGTATCGCCACCACAAAGTATCTGGGAATCGAGTATTACGAGTTCTTTGCCCATATAACTGTGGACACCAATCTTCGTATACTGAGGGAGAGACATAGTGGTCTTGTAAACATGGATCAGATCTTCCTTGTGTATAAAAAGATCAAAGGAGATCGTGCAGAAATGTCCCTTACCAGATCCATCTACCAGAATATCCAAGGAATGAAGATTCGAGGAGAGAAAACATTATTGGGTGGCCATTGGGTTCCAGTTGATGTGGCTATAAGGTTTGCACGGAAGCATGGCTTTTTGAACCATGTGAGAGCTATTCTTGAGTATGATGAAAAGGAAAACCACATTTACCCCATGGATGTCTTTGAAATCTCTCAGAGAAACCACTGGAACGCTACTGTGTGCAACGAAGACTTCTATGAGTTTCCGTCTTCATTTTCAGGTGGACTTGCACCAAAGGAGCCTGGATGGAGACGAGGAAAACTGAGGACCACGTTTGCCAAAGAAGACTTGGTAGTGTCAAAGTCCATCCATGTTGAGTTGATGAAAGAGGGGAAACCTGAAAAACTCCAATGTAACATTGCCAGAAGGTTATCTGATGGATGGGTTAATGTCACTGCTCTTGTAAATTGCTCAGTGTTGATTCGCTTATGTGAGTTGAACATTGGGAAAGATGATCCAGACCTCAGAGTCACTAATGAGATGTTCTACAGAGACAACATTGAGAACTACACTTACGAAACCGTGATAACAACCAAGTCTAAGGCTCTCAATGGTAAATGGTGCTCTCCAAAGGATGCCAGACTTATCTTGTTGTTTATGAGCGTTTCAACTACCAAACAGGGCGCTCTTATCGCCACTTTGTTGGATGACGAGAGATTTAAAGTAATTGAACAGGACGACAGTGACGACAGTGATGATGAGATTGAGCTTGTTGAAGAGAATGATTTCCGCAGGGAGAGACACAGACTTGAGATACTAAAACAGAAAGGTGAAGTGTCTACCAGAGATGCGAAGTTCTTTGACGACGAGCCTTCTTCTGAAGAGGAACCATTTCAACTTCATGGTGCCACCGAAGATGAGCTTGAGGACAGCGGCAGCGATGATGATATAGAAGAGATTCCAGAGTTCAGTGCTAAGAAGAGAAGGATATCTAATGTGAGTAACTTCAGAGTTGCCAAAGCCAGAAGGATCATTGATGACAGCGATGAAGAGACTCCAGATGCTGTTACGAAGGCAAGGGCGCAATTTGAGCAGGAAAGACTTTCAAAAGATCCAGTACCACTGTTCTTGAGTGATAGCTCTATCAGTGATTCAGAGCCCAATGAGGACTCAGACGACTTTGAGGTACTGCACCATACCACGATGGACAAAGTTGATGCAGACCAAGTCCATCAGCCGGTTGAGAAGGAAGATGTGAACGACAAACTCAACGATCTTTTCGAAGAGTCAGCTGGTGCACCTACTGATGAACAGAACCAGACAACATTGAACAGAGTTTCTAAAGGTTCTTTGAACTCCGACCCTCAATTTGATGAGATCACTGGAAGATTGAAAAAGATTGTTGGCGATGCAGAAGGGTTGTTGATGGATCCACGCAAGATTGCAACCCAGAGAGTACAGCGAGGTTTATATGCAGCTGTGAGAGAATTACGTCTGTTCAATGCTATTAATGCTGAACTGAAAAGTCGGAGCAAACTCAACAACATGTTTCACAACGTGTCGTCATATGTCAACGGGCTCCGCAAGGAGATCAACTCTCTTGAAGAACGATGGGCTCATGAGAGCAGGTTTGGCCCCCCGAGCATTACCCCAGCAGATGAACAACCAAGAAAATGGCCCCCAACACCAAAGGAACACACTCCTACAGAGAAGCAAAGTCCACAACACCAGAACGGATCCTGGTCACAGCCAAACACTCAGTACTCAGGTCCCCAGCACCAGCACACCAACTTCGCGCAACCTGCAAACTTCAACCAATCTTCACCACAGCCAAATTCTTTCAACAACTACAACTACTACAACAACAACAACACCAATAACGGGCCCATCAACCCAAACTTCATGAATAACAACAATAACTGGTCCAACCAGGGCCAGATGCCAAACCGCCAATGGCAGCCTCAAAATCCAGGCGGTGGCTATGCTCGCCAGGGTCCGCCATACCCTCCTCAACAAGGATACAACAACAGATCAATGCCTCCTTATCAACATCAACAGAACATGTACCAGCAACAACAGCATATGCAACAACAGCGCCAGGCACAACCTCATCCACAGCATTTCCAACAACGACAATGGCAGCCGCCAATACAAACTGGCAACTATGGACCTGTGAACCACGGCCCTCCTCAACACGGTCCCCCCATACAGAACCGGCCCATTCCACCCAAACCCAACAAGCACGAGTTCAGACAGCATTACAAAAGTGACTCCTATTCCAATTACGACAACGGATATAACAGCGGACGTGACAACAGCTACCAAGACAAGTCTCATCCAGACAGAGACGACCACTCAGGACCCTCCTCCAACATAGGTCCAAACATCTCAAACTCTTATGACCCTTCAGCCTCCAAACGGATCCGTGAACGAAACGAAAGAACCCCTGTCTTCTCACGCCGTGATAGGGTAAGTCCAGGAGGAAACAATACCTCTGTCAACAATGGACCGCGTCCTAGAGTTCTCACACCGCCTAAAGTACAGAGACAATCGCCAGTAACTGTACAGCAACAATTCAAACCACAGAATGAGCCAGTGAGCACGCCAACAGTGCATGTTCCAAGTCCTGTGAGGCCTTTATCCCCACCAAGCAACTATTGCGAGGCGCCAGGCTCACCGTTGGATCCCACGGACTTTGGGTTGAAGGAAGTACATGAACGTGAATTGGAAAAGAAGCATAAAGATGCTGAGGAGTTGAAAGATAAGAGTGAGATGTTCGATGGTGCAGTCATGGAGAAGTTCAAATTGGCTAGTCATTTCAAGATTGGAACACGTCAGGATGTGCTTTGGAGACGAGATGTATTGATGGGTGATAACGATGATGCTGATGGTGTGCCATTGGCGAGAAGAATCTTTTGCGTGCTGCGTGAAGAGAGCAAGAGAAGGCGGTTGCAATGAGTTTAGAATTGCTATAATGCATAGGTAGCAACCTCGCTAATGAGATGCTGCATAATTAATGATAGACCAAGAGGTGATGGCCGTAGTGTTGGAGTGTACTGGTGGGCCCATATGCTGAATTGCACAGCTTGCGCAGCCAAGACGTGCTGCCCCACTGTTGGATCCAGCATGATCCATGTAAAGAACTTGCAACCAAGAATCATGGGCTTCTTAACTACGATTTCGAAATTATTCAAGATGGTTTATTAAACGAACAACGTAACGAATTGAAGGATAATGCGTGCAAAACTCAATTTACATGATAATGGACTCCTTCTCAACGTTAGCAGAGACGGACTTGTGTGGCAAGACCTTGGCACCGTTGACGTAGATCTCATCCTTAATTGTAACATCGTCACCCAAGACGGTCACACCCTCGAGTCTAGCCCACTTACCAACAGAGGAGTTCCATCCAACAATGGTCTTCTTAACCCAAGCGTGGTCCTTGATGGTAGAGTTGGCCATGACGACAGAATCCTGGATTCTGACACCAGCACCAATAGTGACGTTTGGACCAACAACAACGTTTGGACCAACGAGAGCACCCTCGCCAATGGTGGCGGATGGGTCAATGAGGACGTTACCCTTGATGTGGACGTCGTCCTTAGCAAGAGCTGTGTCACCCTTCTTCTTCAAAGAGTTCAAGTACAAGGTGGTACCGGCAAGGAAGTCCTTTGGCTGACCGACATCCATCCAGAAGCCCTCAAGGTCAAAGGAGTAGAGAGACTTCTGCTCGACAAGGATTGGGAAAGTCTCCTTCTCAATGGAAGTTGGCTTCAACTCAATCAAGTCAATAACCTCTGGGTTCAAGATGTAGAGACCAGCGTTAATTCTGTTACCAACGAACTCAACTGGCTTCTCAACGAATCTGTCAATCAAGTTTGGAGTAGCAATGTCGTGGACAATGACACCGTACTTGGATGGCTCGTCAACCTTGGTGGCGACGATAGTACCCTTACCACCGTGGGCCTTGTGGAATGCAACGAGCTCCTCGAATGGGTACTCACAGATGACATCGGAGTTGAGGACGAAGAATGGAGAGTCATCCTTCTTCAAAACCTCCTCGGCGAGCTTCAATGGACCAGCAGTACCCAATGGCTCGGTCTCGACGGAGAAAGTGATGGAGACACCGTACTCCTTCTCGTACTTCTTCAAAGTGTTGACCATAACCTCTGGTCTGTAGTTGACAGCGAGAACAATGTCGGTAACACCAGCCTTAGCGAGGGCCTCGATCTGGTGGAGGATCATTGGTCTGTTAGCGAACTCAACCAATGGCTTTGGGACGGTCAAGGTCAATGGTCTCAAACGAGTACCGTAACCACCAACAAGAATCAAACCTTTCATAATGTATTCAAACGAGTGCGATGAGTGTGTTTAGCCTCAAAGAGTTGAACGCGACCAGGGGAACACGTAACCGTGTATGGGGCGGACGTGTGTCTCTTTATATGAAATTTCCGGCAAGAATGCGAAACTACGCGTGCTGGCCTCTTGCTTTTTTTTGTCCTGTCCCGTGGGCGCGCGCTGGAACACCAACGTTGCTTTTTTCTGGGACACAGGGGGGCGGTGTGTGGGATGTGGGTCTGGTGCTGGGATGTTTGTGTATCTGTGTCTCTTCAATGGACCCTCCACACACTCCGTAGCCACTACACCTGCTAACTACACGTCCTGTCACGCCCGTCCACCAACCAAGGTCCCAAGCCCCAGCCCTGGGCGCGGACAAATCAAACTCGCGACGTGGCCCAGCCAGCGCTCATCCAGGGACACACGCGTCGGACAGATCTGCTTCATTGAGACAAACTCTCGCCTTGTCACCTTCGGATGTTTGTTGCGGACGTTGCAAGACACTCATGTACATTGCACATCATCTGGTTCCAAACTCCCTCTGGGCACTCGGCTAAGCGAGGCACTCACAACTTCTCACTACGAACTCACAAAGGGCATCAAGCAGTTCCAGTCAACACAGTTGATGGCTTCCCACGGCGTGCAGATGGTATGCGCCACAGACGGCCTTGATCGCCTTTTCTGTTTGGTAAACACCGGATAAACTTGTTACTTCGCGGCTCTCCTGGGACTTAAGGAGTCGCCTTTAGGGGCAATTCAAGGACCTATTTCTGATACAATCTGATGCTCAATATCATACTACGATCAATTCAACTATACACCCTTCCACAAACCCCTCACAGCAGGGTTGTGTGTTCCTGTGGTCCCCAGAATCCTCGACCAGCCTCGTCCCATTATACCATCCAACACGCGTCGAGAAATGAGCCACGTAGGAGGTGCCCAGCTCTTGTTAAGGCCACAACAAACAAAATAATAGCGGGCCTCCTTTAGGCTTTTCTGGATACTTACATAACTGATGCTGCTTTATCGTACCAATTGGCCCGCCAACAGTCAGGGGGGTAGGCACACACATGCGTTCCCCTGAGGACTCCAAACCCCGGCGCGACGTGTTTTTTTATGCGTGGGACTTCCAGTGAGCATAGAAGTCCACGGGGTGGAAAGGCTTTAAAGAAGGTGTATCCTAGAATAAACACCTGTAATTGTCGTACTTCCCATTTGTGGGTGTGCTTTTTGGGCTTATCAAACACCCTGTACCCGACGGTCAACCGTTTTCGAACCGGATAACGTCAGCTTGCGGCCTCTTTTAGTGCAGCATGGAGCCTCAAGGATCTCGCGTTGACCGGCACCTCATCACCGCTAATGGACCCCAAGGCGGGTCCCTTTGTCTGCCGAGACAATCAAGCACATTGAGAGAGCAGCTTGTACATGGGTGCCCCCTGTCCATTTAATCAGAAGTGCACAACCCTTGTAAGAAGTTTGGTGACGCCGCAGATGCTAACGATCTTAGGTTTGGACATACATGGATGGCTTACCCAACCCCCTGCATCGGCGATCCTTGAGAATTATCGAACAGCGGTCTACCGTCTGTGCGCTCTGCTGAAGGCCGATCGGTGCCTGGGATCAGGACATTAAAAGATACATGATGGCTACTACAGATTAGAGAGCACATTTCTGATTACTCTTACGAATTGTATGATACATATGTTTGGGAAGTCATAAACATGCGCGTTTCATGGAACACACAGGGTATTTCATCTGGATGAGATGTCCTTGGAACACGGGAGCAAATGCGTACACGGCGGAACAAACTCAGATAGGATTGGAGAGTCTAACAATAAAGACATTTGAAGATAGAAAGAACAAAAACACTCCATCCTAAACAACAATAACAACAAGAAAAAAAATATAATACACGGAATACAAGTTCCAAGGGGATAGAAGACTATATCAATGACGTGAAAGCTCAACGATAGCATTCATTTCTCTAAGCTTTTTACTCTCTTGTCAAGTTGTGTGAATCTCTTACGCACAAGCGCATCCAATGCCATAAACTCCTTTTTCACCTCATTACGATCTGCTTGTAACTCAGGGATAGTCTCATCCACAAATTTCTGAAGAGTTTTGAAAAACTTATCACCATTCTTATTCTTCCCTGTTGCTGGAAGGAACTCAGCTATAACTTGGGATTTCAGTTCAGCAACGATATCATTGGCTTGCTGATTTAGGCGGTGCTCCAATTCATCAACTCGAGCCTGAAGATCTGCAATGACCTTATCCTGACCAGCAGAATTATGATTGTTATGACCCGACTTCTTGGCCTTCTTACGTGGTCTGGATTTTGCTGCAGGTGGTGATAACTCAGATACAATAGAAGGCGTGCTATCCATTGCATCTTCAAACGATTGACCTTCGTCATCATCCTCATCTTCACTGCCACTTCCGTCCAAGATTTCTCCACGTTTGATCTGCTCCACGTAGTCAGCTTCACGAGCAAGATATTCCAACATTGTCTTCCTAACTCCAGCATGTGGCTCTGCAGCCCACAGAATCTTCCACTCTCCCTCTCTATTCTCTGAAGCAAACTTCTTCTTGTATGTGTTGAATGCCTTGTTTGCCTCGCCGTATAGAAGCGCGTCTTCACCTTTGAGTCCTAGCACCTGGTTGAATCTGTCAGCAAGCTTCGTACCAACAAGCTTCTGTGTGACACCAGCACAACGATCCCACCAATATTCTGTCTCCATAGCACACTCTATTAGCAGTTTCATTGTGTTGTCATTCGTCTGGATCTCTTTGATTATGGCAGCTCTGGACGCCCTGTTGGCAGCAGCTCTGGCGGCAGCCTCCGTATCACCCGTTGAAGCTTTTCTTTTGGCCATGATGAATATGTGACTTTGTTTACAAGTGATGTGAGAGAAATATAAGGGTGGTGATGGTCCTTAATGCGAGCGTGTGGTGTGTGAACAGTTGAGGAGACGCGGGTTCTTTGTTTTGATTTTTGGGCAGAATCGAACGCGTTAGAAAAACCTCACCGGTGCCATGGTGATATTCCTAGCAATGGGGGGGAGTGTGGAACAACTTCGTTGTATTTGACTACAGATCTACAAGATCTTTTTGCAGGTGTCGTAAAAGGTCGTTAAATGATCATTATAAGAGTCAATGAGAGTGTTTATGCTTTTGTTTCAGTTCATTAAGCATGTTTCTCATCTGTAGGTAACCCAAGTGAACCTTACCCATGTAATGATCTGTCAATCTCCTGTCAGTGTCAAGTCTTGAGAGGTAGGCTCCACAAACTTCGCACACTTGTAACTTTTGCTGTTGACTCTGGCCAACATTATCGGTAACATCCCTCAATCTCTTCATGTAGTAATCCTTCTTTACATTCAACTCTTCCAACTTTGTACCTTGTTCAATGGCCATGGTGACCTCACCATTCTCCACCAGCTTCTCAATTTCCTGAGACATGATACTGATACGTTCTCTCACAAGTTCAAGGTCTTTTGATGCATTGGAAATCTTCTCTCTTTCTTCAGGAGATGGTTCAAGTCTTTTGAGTGCAACCTCAATCTTTCGATTACAATCCACAACGAACCTATTCAAGACTGAGATCACTTCCCTTTCAAAATCAGGGAATTGTCTACCCTCCGCAACAAGAGAGTCATACTGAAGTTTCAACTTCTCCATATGGATATTACGACATCTCTTCATATCTTGTTTTGTACCACTAAATAAATCATAGGGACAGATACCCATCAAGAACGGCTTGCAGACTCGTGGATCCGTCATAGTGAGTTCTCGTTTGTGATTCTGAGGATTGATAAGGGTCTCACGACCCATTAACTGTTCAAGCAATTGTCTTTGTTCGTACCTAGCCATACTCCACAAGATCTGCTTGATATCTCACCATTTCAAACAGCTGTATCACAGAGAATCGAAGTTCGCCTTCCAACCTTCGCAAATTCGCGGGATTGGGCATGGTGTCTGGGTGTACTTGGAAAACCAAAACACGGATCTCAACTTCCTTTCCTTCCTTACACGTACCATTAGATCTCTTTCGTTTCAATAGATCTTGCTCCTACTTCTCACATCCTTCACAATGGTTTCAGAGAACGTGCGGTTTGTTGGAAGAGTCGTCAGTTATGTGCTGCGTGGCGGATGCGCCATTCATGTCCTCCAATCACACTTTTACGAATTCACAGAGACTAGAGGTGAATCTATGCTTCCAACATTGGCTGCCAATGGCGACTTTGTTCATTCATTGAAGAAGTATAGGTTTGGAAGAGGTCTACAGATGGGTGATTGTATCGTTGCTTCGAAGCCTACAGACCCAGACCAGAGAGTGTGCAAGAGAATCACTGGTATGCCAGGAGACATCATTCTCGTTGATCCAAGTATGGAGGACAAGCACGACCCAAGTTCTAGTTTCAACAAATACATCAGAGTCCCTGATGGACATTGCTGGGTTACAGGAGATAATTTGGCTCATTCATTAGATTCAAGAACATACAACTCACTTCCACTGGGACTTGTCAAGGGTAAGATTGTTGCCGCTAACGACTTCAATGAGCCATTTTGGGGAGGCAAGAGAGGAAACTTTTGGGGATTTAGATGGATGGAAAACAATTATATTGAAGAAGATAACGAAGCTTGAGAAATATTAATTGTGACGACGTCTCTCTTGACCTGGTCTGTCACCAAAATTCATCATGGACTCATCCATTCCACTCAGAAGTCTAGCAAACTGAGTAACGGGCCAAGGAAGGGCTCTGAAGACTGGCAAGAAATGACCATAGAAGGGCATCTGTATTTCTCCTCTCCTTCCACATTCAAGTGCCCGCACTACCTTCTGTGCAACGAATGAGGGTTCCAATTCTGGTGCCAACACTGACGAAGGCGTGTTCACACCTCTGAACATCAGGGTCTTGAGTTGACCAGGACAGATCAACAACGTCTTAACACCAGTATCACTTCCAAATGGAGGGCCCAACTCATATGATAAGGATTCATGGAATGCAATCAATCCCGACTTTGCTGCTCCGTATGCTGTCAATCGAGATGGTGTCATGTACCCCAACACAGAAGCTACTGTGACAATGTAACCTCTCTTCATCAGAATCATATTGGGAAGGAACATCTTGGTCACATAGAAACTTGATGTCAAGTTCACCTGAATCATCTTCTCAATCTCATCAAATGATAACTCTACCAAGGATTTACCAGAGGCAATACCGGCGTTGTTGATGACAACGCTGACAATCCCAACCTCTTCCTTGATCTTGATGCTCAATTCTTGCACTTGAAGCTTGTTGCTAACGTCACACTGGAAATAATGAACATCTGGAATTTGTTGATCTTCATCTGGTACCCTGATATCTAATACAATGACCTTGGGCATATTCCTCAGTTTGAGTTCTTTTACGATCTCGTGACCCAAACCAGAACCACCACCAGTGACAAGGACAACATCAATGTGTTTTTCAAGTACTGTACCAATCAGTGTATCGCTGAAGATGTTGATGGCATTATAGATGGTGCTGATAGTTTTGTGGATATGAATCTTGGCTAGCTTCTTGAAATACATGGCAGTGTGATAGACGTTTCAAGTGTAGATTAGTGATGGGTAAATGTCAAATCTGTCACAGGAATTGAGCATTATTAGGTTGGAGCTTAAGACTATTTAAGGTCCCAATCTCCGAAAACTGTCATCCCGGGGCTCTTTGTGTCAATGCCCGCTTAGAGTATCCGCCTCGCAAAGCTGCGCGGCCGCGCCGATAAAGTTGATGGGCGAAATCACAACACCGAATCAACCTGACTGAGCCTTTCGCCAGAATTACCCAAGAAGACAAGGATTTGGTATACTTATCCGTTACACAATGCCTAGAGAACTACCAGAAGTTGTGCGAATTAGAAGAAAAAGAAACCAGAGCTCTCTGGAAGCACTGAGTATGTTCAATTCTGGAATCTTCCTTGCCACAGTCTACTAACATCAATCTCCAGTTCTCGAGGCACCAAAGTCCAAAAGAGCCAAGAATGAAACTTATGGTATGCTAAACACATTCAATTGTCAGAATCTGTCATGGTACTAACATAGTGATCAGTCTTTAAGCTTCAGAGAACCGATAATGATTTCGTTAAGCTTCCGAGTGATGGAGACGCTGTCCTCCCCTTGCTTCAAGAATCCTCTCATAAAGCCGTAAGTCATACCTACCGATCAATTGATCTTGAATGAATACTAATTAACAAACTAGGACAAAGAGAACACATATGTCATTCCAAAAGAGCATGAAACGGAAGAACTCCCCACAGAATTCAGCGAAATGCTTGACTCGCTATTAACTATGGGACCAAAGGAGGAGGTCAAGCCTATTAAAAAGAGAAAGCATAAGTCCACAACTGGTATTCCAGCCCCTGAAAACTCAAGTGTAGAACTGGAATACGTTTATGATGTCTACTACAGAGACAAGGCCGTGCATGAGAGTTGGGAGAAGACTCGAATTGGATATGTGTGAGTACATTTACCCCGCCTTTCTACGCCACCATGATACTAACCAGACCACAGTAAGTTTGAAGAGGATTACGACGACTTAATTGGAGATGACATATCAGAGAAGCATTTATCGGATGACGAGGATTCTAATGCCGAGGACTTCTATCAGAACGATTATCCAGAAGATGAGGACCAGCACTCCACTACGGATGAAGAAGATCCCAATGCATCCTTTGAAAAGCTCACGGAATCACTACACAAAGATGCAGCAGCAAAGTCACCACGTCAAGAGGACGAGTTTGATGATCTATACGATCAATTCTATGGAGATGAAGGTACAGGCCCATCAGACCTTCTTGCGGCCCTGGGAGAAGATGACGATGATGACGACGACATGGATGTTGATCCAGAGTTTGAAGAGGACTATCCAAGACAGAACTTCTTCCCAGATGAAGAGGATGATGAACTTGCCAAACACAGAGACCGCATTTTTGGTAAGTTGCAGAAGATGATTGATGAGGAGTGATTCTGTCAATTGGAGAGATGATTAGGGTTTGAGATGAGATATCACGTGACATGATCCAGGGTATTTCGCGAATTTGGTGAAGGTTGGCAGTTTTTGGAGCGCTGACGCTGTGTGGTGTTGGGATGTTTTGCATCAGCACCTGGGACCCGGTGGTGAAAAATTACCTACACAAGGTGAGACGCAACGCGGGGCAACGAGTTAAAGGTGGTTTTGGAGCTGAAGAACCAACAATGAAGTACATCAGAACTGACCAGATTTTGGAGATCCCAGAGGGTGTTAAGGTCCAGATCAAGGCCCGTGTCGTTACCGTCACTGGTCCAAGAGGTACCTTGACCAAGAACCTCAAGCACATTGATGTTACCTTCCAGAAGCTCTCTGACAAGCAGATCAAGATCACCGTCCACAACGGTGACAGAAAGCACGTTGCTGCTCTCAGAACTGTCAAGTCTCTCATTGCTAACTTGATTACTGGTGTCACCAAGGGTTACAAGTACAAGATGAGATACGTCTATGCGCATTTCCCAATCAACGTCAACACCGTCGAGAAGGAGGGTCAGCAGTTCATTGAGATCAGAAACTTCTTGGGTGACAAGCAGGTTAGATCTGTCCCAGTTAGAGAGGGTGTTTCCGTTGAGTTCTCCACCAACGTTAAGGACGAGATTGTTCTTTCCGGTAACTCTGTTGAGGACGTTTCCCAGACCTGTGCTGACGTCCAGCAGATCTGCAGAGTCAGAAACAAGGATATCAGAAAGTTCTTGGATGGTATCTACGTCTCCGAGAAGTCCACCATCATTCAGGACGAGTAAATTGTTTGATCTATCAAGTTATTGCATGTTGATGATTGAATAATCTGAAAAGTTTTAATGTACAATTACAGAAACAAATTTAGACCAAGGTTGTAGGACATGCAAAGTTATAAAAAGTATTCTTCGGGAGTCTTGAATACAGATTCACAATTCTGTGCAAACAGCTTATCGCTATCACTGAAGTCCTTTGGTCTCCCTGCAGCATCACCAACGAAGACATCCATCGTTATTTTCTCATCAGAGGCCACAAGCGAGGATACATCGGAGACAAACGATTCAAACATACCTGTCAATGGTTTTCTCATCGTAGTGAACATTCTTTCTGATGGTCCTCTGTACGATTTCGGCTTTCTTGGTGCACCGTAGATCCAGACTTTAGAGACGTCGATTCCTTCTTTGTCCATAGCTTCTAGGATCAACTCACATTTCTTGCTGAATAGTGCAAATGATCTCGATGTCTTGTTTGCAAGTATACCTCCCTGGTTGGTGAATATAACAATTGGAGTAGTTAGGGTCAGAAGAGCAGGTATGACTTTATCATTAAGCCATACCCAGTCTGTTGGACCATGTGAGAATTTGGAACCGGATTTTGTGCGGATCAATGTATCGTCAAGGTCAAATGCAGTTATCAGTGGTGTAGAAAACTTTGCAGGTTCGTGTGGATGGAATTTAAAGATGTATTCACCGGTGATTGTGCACCTATGGGTTCTAGTCTTCGGTGCCTCGACGGATTGCTCGAGAGACGCGCTTAGTTTTGCGGAAGGAGAGTTACCTCTCTTTGTATTATCTGAAGATTTCTTCTTCGTAATCATGGAGAGGATGTCACGTCCCATCTTGGAAAGGGGTCTTGAAGTAGACACTTTGATTGGATCCAACTGGCGACGTTGGGAGTCTGGAGAAGTTTATAAAGTGGAGAAGAATGGGGGCACCTTTTGCCTTCTCGCGAATAGTAAACAAAATGTATGGGCCTTCACTCTTCTCACTCTCTCAAAGGCCGGCCACCAACCATCAAAAGGGACAATGGCTGAGAAGGCAGATTTTGGAAGACGGACATGGGACCTTGATGAATACGCTAAACAGGCTGCAGAACGCCGGAAGAATGAGAAGGATAACCGTACAGTCAAGGCAGTTGAAGGGTATAAACCCATCTCACGAGACTCATTGAACTTCGCAACAGGATTGAACAAACGTCAGATTGTGACAGGTGAAGTGGTACGAACGAAGGGTAAAGCTTTTGGATTCTACTGTGAAGTATGTGATTTGACTTTCAAAGATAACTTGAAGTTTGTGGATCATCTCAACAGTAAACCGCATCTGATAGGGAGCGGTGAACTCAAGCAAGATGTTCATGCAACTCTGGACCAAGTGAAAGAAAGATATGAATTACTATGCAAAAAGCTGGATGAGAACATGGGAGAAGAAGAGAAATATGATATCAAGGTCAGAATTGAAAGAAGGAGGAAGTTCCAGGAGGAGATGAAGGTCCAAAAGAAGGCCAAGAAGGCGGAGAGGAAAGCAGCTAAACCGGATGATGAAGCCCCAAATGAGATGGCTGCAATGATGGGCTTCTCAGGATTTGGCTCTACAAAGAAATGAGTGTCATGTGTGCTTGTGTAGTATTTACAAGATGTATGTACAGCATCCTTAATAGTTGATCTGGCCTTCCAGCTTTCACTTGATCTTTCCCACATAGGCCAATATAATGACAAAATGGAATGAATTAAATAACTTATTTTGGTTTTATCTCCTTAGAGTTCAACCTGCTTCAAATTTTTGAAGTCCTTGACCTTATCGACAGTCTTGTAGTATTTCACGACATCATCTGTGGCTTCGGCATCCTTGTGAACATTGATAAGACCCTTAACAGTCACAATTTTGTCTTCAAACATAACGGACTCTTTGATGTCGGTTGGGAAATTGAGAATAACGAACTTTCCATCTGGATGGTCAGCAAGGAACTTGCCGATGAGCTCAACTGCAAGTCCACGAGGAAGTGTCGTTGTGGAAGGATCGTTCAGGAGGTCATAGAACTTTGAGGACTCGTTATTCTTCTCAGCCTCAACAAGCTCTTCAGGATCTATCACTGTTACGCCCTCCAATTTGACTTGAGACTTGTTGACACCTTCGGAGGACTTGAGGTAGTAGACCTCCTTCTGCTCAGGAGTGAACAATGAGACCTTACGTTTGAGTCTGGCCTGTTGCTGGAAGTATTCGGTTTCACTCATGGATCTTGGACGTGGTTTCTCTTTATTAACAACATCCACGACCTGTGTGAGAAGGATAGTGGCAAAGATACCGACTGTCACAAACGACTTGAAGTTGACATTCTTGTCCTTCTTGGTATCTTCCTTTGGGGCAGTGGTGTAGCACCGTAACGTCTGTGCGCGGCACAAAGGTGCAACCTTCGAGAGGATTGTGTTTCTTGACAACAAGAGTCTAGTTATTGGTGTTCTGAGCATATGTGAAACAGGTTTAATCTCCGTAATGAAAGTGTGTCAAATGTGTGGTGATGATCGTACGAACAAGACATCTCCCATTCGCGAGCTCGATCGAAGCGCTGAAAAATTCTTCGAATCATCAACACGACAAAACCTCCACTTCTCCACAATAATCAATTAAAAGACCACTAAAAATCACACACAATGTCTCTTGTCAAACTGGCGAACGTTGGCGCTCATCTTCAGAACGTCACACGTGTTCATCTCAGCACAACATCTATCCCATACACGAGGCTCCACCTCCAAGTAGCCTCCCATCTTTACAAGCAGGGCTTCATCTCATCGATACAGCGTGGTTCAATCACTGGTCCAGACGTTGTTCCAGAAGAAGTCACACCAGACAACATTTCCACAAGAAGACTCTGGCTTGGACTCAAGTACAGAGACTCAAAGTCCGTCATTTCACAGTTCCAACTAGTGTCAAAACCAAGTTGTCGTATCCACCTCACAGCACAGCAAATCAAGGAGCTTGCTGATGGTAAGAGCGTCAGAAAGATCAAGCCAATCCAACCGAGTGAGCTTGTTCTCGTCAGATCCCAAGCCAATGAAGTGCTGGACTTGGCCGAGGCCGCTGCGCAGGAAATGGGCGGTGAGGTTCTTTGCCGTATCAGATGATGAAAGCGAATCGCATATGGGTAAGAGAGAAAACAAAATGAAGTACTGAGTACTATGACGCATATATAGATGTGCTTGCAAACTGGATCATGAAGGTTGTACATATTTGATCTTCTACAACGTTACATCTACGAATTCAAAGGCATAACCGTAGCCAACCCTTAATATTAACAAAGCTAGTAATATCTTAATCTCCAGGTTAGAACTCCAAAATTGGACCACTGCCAACAGTTCTCCATTCAGACATATCAATGTTCCAACCCTTCCATTTGTTTAGTCTGGCCTTGAGTTCAGTGACACTCAGTGCACTATCTGTTCTACCCAAGTTGAACTGAGAGAAAGAGGTAGCAAATGCCTGTGGAGCAAATGACGGTGATGGTGATAATGAAACATTGTCATCAAAGTCATAAGCTGTCTGTAAGTTCTCCTGGTTCTGAGGAGATGGATGATGAGAGCTGTCAACTTTAGCTCTTGCAAGCTTGGCTTCAAGATCGGCAACCTGCGCCTGAAGAGTCTCAATCTTATCCTGATACTCAATCTTCTCAAATTTGTAATCCTTATTCTGTTTTGTAAGTTCGTCAACCTTCTCTGCTAGTTCATCCTTTTCAATGCTGAGTTGAAGGTTGGCTTGTTTGAGCTTCTTGATTTCCTCTTCAAGCTTCGATTGTTGAAGCGATTCCATGAAAGAAGGACCAGAATCTGGGAAGAGAGAATCCACTGCTGCATCAGTCTTTGCATCTGATACATCTAACTGCTTGACTTGCTCTGTGATTTCCTCCACAGGTTCTGGAGCTGCCGGTGTTTCAGTGATCTCAACAGGTGTCTCAGTAACCTCTTTTTCCTCCTCCACAACAGCTTCAACAGGCTTAACCGCTGTTTCAGCTTCATTGACAGCCTCTGTAGACTCAGGCACTGTTTCATTATCCTCATCGACAGGTATCTCTGCCTCAACATCCTCTTTGACATCTGCCTCAGTCTCAGGCTCAGCTTCAGGTTCAAGAGCAGTGGTTGTATCTTCCTTCTCTTCAGCATCACCAACATCTGGTGTTCCTTCTTTAGATTCAGTTTCATCAGCGTCTTTCTTCTTTCCCTTCTTACCCTTCTTTTTGTTCTTCTTCTTCAATGCTTCATACTGTGATAGACTGTTAGTTCATTTGCCATCATAACTGGACACATAGGAAACGCAATTACATACTTTCTTCTTGGCTTCTTCAAGCTTTTGCTCTTTAAGCTGCTCTTCGGTCAACTCTGTATCACTCATTGCTTGTCTCTGTAGTACAATTATTCAAGTACGTATTGTCTACACTTGTCAACATGATCTCACCGCGCCCCAACAGCCGCCCACGTCGCACTGGTTTAACCCGAACACCACGATTCGAGTGGCTTTTGGGCTTCCATCACGTTCGACAGGTGGATCCTAAATTCTGTCGTCCAAAACTTTACTAGGAACCCTCCACCCCACACAAACCCACGCTTTACACCACAACACCATGTCCAGAGGTAACCAGAGGGAGAAGGCTCGTGAAAAGAACGCCAAGAAGAAGGCCCAGGAGAAGAAGAAGCAGGATGGTGACCCAAGGAAGAGACTCGAGGCTCAGGCCGACATCATGAGAAAGAAGCAGGCTGAAGGTAAGTTTTTATCTGTCCAACCCAACTCCATAGTTACGCAGTTACTAACCACATATATAGCTGACGCAAAAAGAGCTGCTGGTGGAAACTAATTCAAGAGGTGAAATCTACCCTTATCAACACTATAAAAAAGATACATATCAACGAAGCACACGCCGACCACGACTGTTACGCCGGCAATTCAATCCTGTTATTCGCTAAATAAACATTGTCTTGCTTATTTACTACACTGTAAAAAATCGTAGATCAAAAATGCCATATCAACATTAAGAAACAGAAGCAAAACAAATAGTGTACATGTACGGGATCAATGAGTCTATTCGTCGGCGTGGGCCTTAGCAGTAGCCTCTGCTGTGATTTCCACATCGTACTTGAACTCAAAGTATGACTTGTCAAAAGTGTGAACACGAACGTAACCATCCTCACCACCGGATGCATAGGCAGTACCCTTTGGATGCACAGCGACGTAGTTGAGAGGACCGAAATGACCCTTCACTCTACCAATCTCATCCTCAAAGATCTTGTGGTAGAATCTGGCTTCGAACTTACCCTGGTTGGCAGCTGTTGTTGTGACATCTCTTGCTTCCTGACCACCACCAAGAACGACAAAGTTCTTCAATGGAGTCAAAGCAGCAGTGTTCATAGGAGCATCAGCTTCGAATTTTTTCAAGATGTTCAAGTTGTCGACATCAAGGATCTTTGCGCTCTTATCCTTGGAAGAAGTGATAAAGTATGTCTTGTCATCAGAGAACTGCAAGTCTGTGATCAAACCCTCGTGAACTTGTGTCTTGTTGAGGAGCTTACCAGTCTGTGCGTCGTACTTGGAAACAACACCGTCTCTGTGGCCGGCAATGATGTACTTTCCATTGTATGAGAAACCAGCAACAGAAACTCTGTCAAGGCCCTCCTGTGTTGGGATAGAGAGGATTGGCTCGTTGTTCTGGTTTGTAGGATCCTCACGGTTGAGGTTGTAGATGTTGATGGAACCAGTGTAACCCATGACCTCGTCAGTCACGGCAAGAAGCTTTGAATCTGTGTGGTCGAACTCGACTCTTCTGATCGGCGTGTCGCAGGAGAAAGTGAAGAGACATTCACCGGTGCTTACTCTCCACAACTTGGCGGTAAAATCAGCAGAACCAGTGACACAGTATTCACTCTGACTGTCGACATCGATGGACCAAATAGTACCACCGTGACCGATGAAGGTTCCCACACGTTCACCGTTGTTGGAGTACCAGAGGGAAGCCTCTTTATCCTTCGCCACTGTGAAGATGAGATCACCCTCGCGGTTGTATTTCACCTGAGTGAGCGAACGCTCGTGACCTTTTAAAAGCAGTGGTCTCATTTTGTGCCTTTTGAAGGATGTTAGGGGATAAAAACAAGTATGAATGTAAGCTTCGTCCTCTCATTCATGAACCTCTTCACTGAAAAAATTCGCTGGCGCGAAGGTAAAAACAAGTCGGAATTCGCACTTCCGGTCACTGATCCCCATAGTTAAGGCTATTTTGGGACATCGATCTAAGATTCTTTACGCTACACTCTCGTAATGTCCTGAATATTTGAAAAAAGGTTACATAAACCCTAAGTGTCGTCAATTATTTTGTCAATCGTAGAGAATACGTCGTTGAGCTCCTTGCGTGGGACCTTGAACCACTCAATATGTACTCCATGCCCCGCGGCACTGTCTTTCTTGCATCCGTGACAATTGACGTCTCCACGGCCGTATTTGGATCTCAGCATCCGGTGAATATTTTGCTCAATCTCGTAAAGCTTGGCTTCACAGTAGAACCCATCGTTCTCCTTCTGATAGTGTGTACGTTTGTTCTTTCCATTGTGTTCGATCTTGAGATTCTTGAACAGGGACGCGACAGACTTCTGTCGTTTAAGCGAAGTTGGACTGACGGAACACAGTTTATGCGAGCACTGCTTCTCCCATTGCTGAAGACGTTTCTGAACAGACCCCTGGGTGAGGCCAACCTTGATGAGGATCTCTTTCTTTGGGTTGAAGGGCGTTGGCGCGTCAGAACCCGCACGATGAATGAGGAGCCAGTCCTTCTTGGATGGAGACGCGTCAAGAAGATGCTTCAACGTGTAGACGTAGATGAATCCCTTCTCATAGCGCGTAGGACTCTT
The DNA here is from genome assembly GCA_030580135.1 of Petasospora easanensis. Taxonomy (NCBI): domain Eukaryota; kingdom Fungi; phylum Ascomycota; class Saccharomycetes; order Phaffomycetales; family Wickerhamomycetaceae; genus Petasospora; species Petasospora easanensis. Next base: position 210,162 of record JAKTSI010000012.1, on the reverse strand, counting down.
GGACTTTTTTGGTGAAGGCGTTCGTGAGGGAGTAGTTCTTGGTGGTGTTGGAGGCAATGATTGTGCTGGCCGTATTGATGATGGGGTGGTCCTGTCGTGGTCTGATAGTGAAGGAGGTTTGGATTGAGCGAGATGGAAGTGACAGTACCCGCCGTCGTTTGCAACGGGGATCTTACACTGGCGTCCCTGTCTGGTCAATCCACGGCACTGGGGACTCGAAGCAAACATCTCGACAGAAGAAGAGAGAATATGCTTAACTGTTTGAACGTGGGGAAATGGAGGGAAATCATTCAAGTTGTTGGTCCATTAATTGTAAACGTCGCGCGCGGCGCTGCAGTGAAGCTGGTCGTCTGATCTCATGGATTGGGCCATTAGTTGATCATCCGAGGCACCGTGTTCCGAGAATAAACCACAGTTTGTTATGTCACATGTCACCTGTTACAACAAGTCTGTGCATTAGTACTGTATACCCTAGCCAACGACTACTTACAAGTTAGTGAGGCATTGTTACTCCAAGCCTTCTCTGCCGATTCGTTTGAGGTCGTTGAGAGCACCAACCCCAAGATTCATCTCCTGCTTCGTTTCAACCAACAACTGCCGGATCTCTTCTTCAAGTGCAGGATCCAGAGACTGTTCTCTCTGTAAATCAATGAGCTCATTCTCAGCCATTTCTAACTCCTTTTGTCTCTTGTTCTTAAGTCGTAAGATCTCATCTTCACGTATTTTGGTCTCCCTGTAGTGCAATTTCTTGAGCCGAGATAACTCCTGATATCGTTCCGTAACAGCTTGCTTATGTTGCTTTACCATTTCGACCACTTTGGTCTGGCGCTTCTCTTTCGCAGCTCGGATCTCGCTCATTTTTGACAGAATCTCTTTCACTAGATCTCCATTGCCACGTGATTCTGGTGTAGAGCTTGTTGAGGTCTTTTCAATATGCTGTTGATTTCCATTGGCCATTGCGGAGTCTTTGTACCTTTTTAAGGTACGGCCCCGGATATGTGGAGAAGTTATTATGGGATATAGCTGGTGAGGGAGCCTGAGGAATTGCGTGATGACAGTCGAGAAATACTCAAGTGGGGACGCTGGACTGTATAGAGACATAGTTAGTAACTCATTGCGACGTAATTGCAAAGAATTGATTGTTATGAGGTGGATATTGGAGAGTTCTGCGATTTTGTTGAGCTCGGTTAGTGTTCCACCCCCGTACTCTATCAGACAACAGGAAATAAATGCAACAACATTGGAGGAGTTCCACAGATCAGTTCCTGTAAAAGAGTTGAAATCATATGCAAGTTTTTCAGCCTCAGAAATTTCAAACGAACCATTTATAAAGAATCGGGCATCAATGGTTCGTTCTAAGAGGATGACAGCCTTATGTGGTGATCGATGGATATCCTTGGACGCTAGGGTAAGATTGACTTGTGCAATAGGCTGTAGGTTTGGCCTTACTGAAGGTACAGGTGCGACTGGAAGTGGGTTTCCAAGCTTTGAATCCCTTAGAGTGGCGATTGCAGCTTGGATTTTCTTAGCAATATCACCATTTATGGTTTTTGGTAACTTTGCCATGAAGCTCTCCAAAGGAGCAGTTATTAGACTATCGATGAATCTCTTTAAGTAGTCCGGTGTGACACAGTCTAAGCCACTCAAACCTCGACATACGTTGAACTGCCTTGTGATGTTGGCAAATGTGACATCCATATCAGAGGGTGTTCTCTCTAGAAACAACCCATAGGAAACAGCATTAAACAGGACAAAGAGAGCATCCTCCCATTGCATCCGGGGCTTGGATGATCTGTATGATGGAGCCATTGAAATGAAGTAGAGATTGATTCTCTCCCAGCGCGTGGATGTGTTGACTGGATTGGTAGTGTGTGATCAGGGGAAATGCGAAGGGGAAGCTACAGGTTCGTGATTTCTTTGCAAATCGCTTCATAGGTAAGGATCAACCCCAGACATCACAAATCAGCCCCAACTCGGAACTGATGATCACCTCCAGTATTTATACAGAATTACTCACATAACTAGAACAAACGGAACATTCTATATACAAAACTCAGAACCGGCACCCGGATCCGGGTTGAATCCTAAACGCCTTGTCCGTGTTGACGCATTTCCCGCGCTTGCGCATGAGTTGCGAATCTTTCTGTTATACGACTCGTTTGAGGAATGTTCATCTCTTCTCCCTTCAACACAATAACATCCCGAAGAGCGGTTAGCCTGCTCAACACTGAAATACACTACAAATGGAAGCAGAAAACGTGTCGGATTGTTCGGTTGACTCTGAAGATCATCAGGGATCAAGCGCTGTTTCCTCATCTGAACAGGGCCAGCCTCCACTCCGCATCAATCTCCATCGTACAGGCCTCTCGCTTGAACTCACGGATACAGCAGAGTGGTGGTTTGTGGATTTCAAAACATTAAGGATCTCACAGGATATTCCAAATGATCCTTTGATCTCCTCTATTGGTGCCCTTAATGTTGTTGGTCGCGTGAAGCTGGGACCTGGGTACCTCATCGTCGTATCGCAACGAAAGGAGGTGTTTACGCATACCAACACCACAATATGGAACATTACCAAGAGCACGGTAATACCATTAAAGTTTGAGCTTGCACAAGACCTTTTCAAAGATTCATCGGATTCCTCTTCAGACATGAGACCCTCTATTGAGAGCAGTGTATTACCGAGCACTGGTAAAGATAGTGACAGTGATAAGCAAGACCCAGACACGAGTCCATCTCCAGTAACACCTCTCGAGAACTTCACACAACAGCTGACTGATAAGAAGGATATGCTTTTCTCCAAAATGGGAGTCTACGCTAATGACCTGAAGTCTAACGCTTCACTAGCTCTTTCCAACAAGAAGGTCCTGCAACTGATCAATGGTATTGACGATGGCCCTCAAGAGAATGATGACCTTCAAAGCGATAATTACTCTTTCAAGCTGAATAGAGCAATAACACTTAAGGGTATACCAAAAGTTGTCAAAGAGAAGAACATCTTGACCTTCCTTGAGAGAGCTAAAGTCCGCAAGTATGATAGACTTGGTCTTGATTGCCATATATCCAGTGAGATGCTTTACAAGATTGAACGCCAGCTTCATACATTCTACAGCTCTGGTGATTTCTATTATTCCACAGATATCGATCTCACACAACACATTTACTTTGAAGATGAGACACTCAAAACCAAGGTTGTTGAAACGACCAATGCTTTCTACTACAACGAACACATCAGTTCAAATCTTCCATCACAACTTCGCATCCCGATCATACAGGGATTTGTTAATTCCATTCCACTTTCACTTTCACACTATGATGAAATCAAATCTGCTGAACTTCTTCTCATTTCAAAAAGAAGCACGAATCGTGCTGGATCAAGATATCTCCGTCGTGGTATTGATGATTCTGGAAACGTTGCCAATTTTGTCTTCACTTCACAAATCCTTATTGTGGATAACTATCTGTCAGATAGAACACTCTTCACCAAGTTTGACATTCTCAGAGGGTCTATCCCGATCTTCTTCCAACAGGATCCATCACAGTTGAAGCCAATCCCTTACTTGATGAGACCTATCGAGAAGTGTGAGGAACCTTTCAAGAAGCACTTCGAATCCTTGAAGAAGAGTTATGATAAGGTTGCTTGTATATCTCTTGTGGAGAGATCTAAGAGGGAAGTCACTGTTGGTGAAGCATATGAGACATTGGCAAGGGAGAATGGCATTGCGTTTGACTGGTTTGACTTCCATGAAGTTTGCAAGAAGATGAAGTTTGACAATGTCATCCAGCTTCTTGATGAGAAATTGGACAATATGGATGGTCCAGTGACTGTGGAGAACTATATCGTTGAATCTGGATGGGAGGATTCGTTGTGTGAAAAGACCCAGTCTGGTATCTTTAGAGTCAACTGTGTTGATTGTCTTGATCGTACCAACTTGGTTCAAAAGTTTTTGGCAGAGTTCATTTTGAAGAGATACATTTTGGAGAAATACTTTCTGACCGCACCTGACGATTTCCAAATGGCCTACAACAACTTATGGGCTGATAATGGTGACTATATTTCAAGACAGTACTCATCCACCAATGCCTTGAAGGGAGACTACACCAGAACTTTAAAGAGAAACTACAAGGGACTCATTAACGATGCATTCTTGACACTTTCGAGATACTATTCAGGATACATCAGTGACTACTTCAAACAGTGCTTTATTGATTACCTTCTTGGTCATCAACGTGAATCTATCTTTGAAGAGTTTGAGTCTACACTCAATGTCTTGGATCCTAATGAGATCAACGAGAACTGGAACAAGAAGAACTCGGTCCTCCAGGAGATCATCCAAGAGTTGAAGATTGAGGATGATTCTATTTTGATTGGATCTTGGTCTGGATTTGAGTCCCCTCTTGTCTATAACAGATTGAAACTTAAGAGCTCTCAACTTACTCCAGTTTCAGTGTTGGTGACAAACAAAGCCATCATGATTGTTGAGTATGACGACAAGGAAGCTGAGATCAAGCAAGTGATCGAGATTCCGATCTCATCAGTGAGTCACTTGGAATACGGAACATACATCCTTTCCACTCACACTTCAATCTCATGCAATCCAAAAAGAAACGTTGGATTGAAGATTTTTACTCCACACCAAGATGATGATTCCATTGATGCCTCGAACTCAAACAACTCTAATGACCTGGAACCACCCGCTTTCGATTTCATCACGCTCAAGTTCCCACAGAATATGGACTACAATAAAGTGAAATACATCATTGATCTGATCTCCAAGACATGTCATTCTTCAACCTTGGAGAACAAGGATATCATGACTTCGAAAGAGGCATCTGCGAATGTGATGGGACTTCTTGAGAACCGCTTCAAGAAGATGGTTTGGGGATGATGATCTACACCTATAATGGGACACTTTAATGTTTAATGACGACAAACTACGGTATAATATAACACAATAACAAAGAAATAATTATTAAAAAAGCTGTTTAAATCATATACCACTTGTTAAACTTTATAACATTCTATAATACGGCACCAATCTGCAACGCATGCGGAGCATCAAGTCATAAATAACACAGCAGGATCAACAATCACACACACAAAAAGAGACAAAAAGAGTTGATATGACGATAGGTGATTAGGCCTCCTTAGAAGAGTCTCTTCCAAAGATACCACACTTAGCCCAGTCCAAAGCGACCAAACATCTGTTTCTGAAGGACAAACACATGGCAACGTAGGAAACCTTCCAGAACAAGAAAGTGAAGGAACCACCGAGGGACAACTTTGTCCAGTTACCCCAAGACAAGTCAGCAATAGCTCTCTCAGCACCAATGTAGGCAAGGGCACCCATGTGGACGTACTCGAATGGCTCAAAGTTGGCAAGCTTCTCAATGTTAGAGATGATCTTACCCTTCTCACCAGTCTCAGTGGTCTGGTTTAACTCATATCTCAAACTGTCAATCTTGGCCAAGTTCATGAGCAACTTAGCAAGGTAGATACCCTCCTGGTGAGCAACCTGGGCAGTTGGGGCGAACTTCTTGGACAAAGTACAGTCACCGATACCAAAGATGGAGTCATCACCGATAACCTTCAAGTATTCCTCATCAATCAAGAAACCTCTGTTAGCAAACTTCTGACCCTCGAGTTTCTTAGCCAAGTTAACAGTGACATCTCTAGCACCGTTACCGGTAGCCCAAACGAGAACACCGTATGGAATCTCCTCAATAACGGAAGAACCATCCTCCTTCTTGATCTGAGCGGTGATAACCTTACCGTCAACCTTCTTAACCATTGTCTGCAATCTCAAAGCGATGTTCTCCTCATGGAAAGTGTCCTCAGCGTACTTGATCAACTTCTTGTTGAACATGTTCAAAATGTTTGGCAAGGCCTCAACAAGGGTGACGGAAATCTCCTTAGCAACAGATGGGTACCACTTAATCAAATCCTGGTCAACGAAATCCTGCAATTCACCAGCGAACTCAACACCGGTTGGACCACCACCCACGACGACCATAGAGAGCAATCTCTTTCTCTCTGGGTCCTCAGCTGGCAAAGAAGCGGCAAGCTCAATGTTGTGCAAGATCTTTTGTCTAATCTCCTGAGAATCTGGAACCTCCTTCAAGAAGGAAGCATGCTCGTAAACACCTGGGATACCGAAAGTGTTTGGCTTAGCACCAACGGCCATGACAAGATAATCGTACTTAACGTTCTGAATAACACCATCGGTGCCCTTAATAGTGACGGTCTTACCCTTTGGATCAACATCGGAAGCCTCGGCCTCGTAGTAGATCACCTCACCGGTGAGTCTTCTGCAGATGGATCTGATGGGCTCGATGATGGATCTGAGTTCGATGGTACCTGTTGGAGCGGATGGGAGCAATGGAGTGAAGAGGAAGTAGTTTCTTGGGGAGATGACGACAACGTTGTACATTGTTGTATCAAGGTTTTTCAACAAGGAAACGGCACCCCAACCAGAACCAAGGACGACAACGGTCTTCTTTGGACAACCGTTTGGCAAAGTTGGAGATTGTGGCTGTTGTGGAGCTGGGTTGGATTCATCATAGATCTGGTAAGAAACATAGGCGGCGGCCAATAATGATGAGATCCATGTTGTTCTCCAAAGAGTCTTACCGGCTTTTCTGATAAAGGAAGGCTTCTTCTGTGGGACAGCCTTTGGAGTAACAGGAGCAGGCTTTGGAGCAGTCTGGAGTCTTCTCACAGTGGTGGAGAAGGCTCTCTTTGATGCAATTCTAGAGAACATTTATGCAGTTGTGATGAATGGAATATTGAAGCTTTGAAGGACAGGCAAAGAGAGGGCCGATGAGCAATACACACAGACAAGAGATGAGTGTATTCACAAGGGTAGAGAAAACTCTTTACGGGACCACACAAAGTATGAGGAAGAGAGAGGGGTTGGAGACGTGTCTCTGAGTGTTCACTAGAGCTCTGAGCAGGATTCACTGAAGAGAGAAACCCTCCTCGAAGAAACAGCAAATGGCAGGGTGTCGATTTTTAGCTTTGAGGGCGATGCGGTGCGCTGCGTGCACGTACCGATGCCCTCGGAATTGATTAACAGCCACGCACAAACTACAGGCGCGCGCGTCATGATCGGGAGTTCCGGGGGGATGGGTGACTCAGTAGGCCCAGAGGCTCCCGCGGGATACGCAGCGAACAATTGAGCGAAGTGTTTTAGATTTTCCCTGGAGTGTGACGTGTGACTACGCCCAGATCCTGGCAGTCCCGAGGGCGAGCAGAAGCCACACACAGAGACAACAGCGAACCAACAGGCCCGGTATCCGATTCTGGACACGCTGCCTGGAGTGTGTGCTGCCCCTCTTTTGCGGTATCAACTGATGGTGATGGATGACCCTTTTTTTTTCGCGGCTACAGTAAACACGCGCGCGCAGAATTGACACTTTTGATCGGAGGAAATAAGTGCCGCTTTGGTGGTTATTTGGTGCTGGTGATGTGTGTCACTGTGTGTTCATCGCTTGGGCCTTCCATTAGTGGCTAGAGCCCTTCCCTCCATCGAGCAGAAGCAGTACACCACTAAAACCCCTGGCCCCATCACATCGTAACCACTCCTGTCTAAACACCCAATCTGATAACCGCAGGGCTGACAATCGGACGTATAAACAAAAAAACCCGTGTTCGGTAAACCAAGTCCGATGCATCTTCGTAGGAAAAATTCGCGGACTCTAATCAGTTCGCGAAATCGAGGGACCGACCGCGAATTTACCGCGAATATTCCGCGAATTTCTTCTAGAGAATTCGATCATCAAGATCAAACGTGTCGATGGGGGAGGCGTTCTCTCTCTTTCTCTATATTCTTCCCATTCATTGACCACCAAAACACACAAATGTCTGACGATTTCGAAGCTCCTGAGCCATCACTCAAATCAATCATCACCCACGATACCCTTAAATGGATCTTTGTCGGTGGTAAAGGTGGTGTTGGTAAGACCACCTCATCATCATCCATCTCCATTCAACTCGCTTTGAACAATCCAAAGAAACAATACCTTCTGATCTCAACAGACCCAGCACACAACTTGTCTGATGCGTTCGGTGAAAAGTTCGGCAAGGATGCTCGTAAAGTCACAGGAATGGACAACTTGTCTTGTATGGAGATTGACCCATCTTCCACAATGCAGGACCTCACTGCCAATTTCGATGCTGCTAATCCTAATGATCCAATGAATGGTATGATGTCTGATTTAACATCAAGCATTCCAGGTATCGATGAAGCATTGTCATTCATGGAAGTTATCAAGCACATTAAGAACCAGAATAACGATAATGGTGATGTCACGTATGATACCATTATCTTTGATACAGCACCAACAGGACATACACTCAGATTCCTCCAATTACCACAGACATTCTCCAAATTGCTTGCCAAGTTTGATGAATTGAGTTCAAGATTTGGCGGATTGATGGGAAATTTCGTTGGTCAGGATCAAACATCGCAGATGATGGGTAAGATGGCTGAATTGAAAGAATTGACAAAGTTGATCAATGAACAATTCACCGATCCTGATATCACTACATTCGTCGTTGTTTGTATTGCCGAGTTCTTGTCACTATATGAATCTGAGAGATTGATCCAGGAATTGAACTCTTATGGCATCGATGTGAATTCCATCGTTTGTAACCAGTTGCTCTTCACACAAAATGATGATCCATGTAAGAGATGTCAGGCAAGATCCAAAATGCAGACGAAATATTTGAATGAGATGGATGAACTATATGAAGATTTCCATTTGGTTAAAGTTCCATTGGTTAATACCGAAGTTAGAGGTTTGGAAAAGTTGAAAAAATTCTCAAAGTTTTTGATTGAGCCTTACGTTCCTGGTTCTAGTGTTGAACTGGACTAATCGTGATGGCTTCTGTACCTATAATGTGTGTTTCTACGAAAAAGTATATGGTTTAAGAACTTTTTAATTAATTAAAATCCCTTTGCATAAGAAAATCAACGATCAACGTAGATGGTCTTAACCGTACCAAAAAAAGCAGCGAGCGTCGCAATTTAACAAACGTGCTCGATAACAATGTCCTTACCATCGTTCTCACCCAAGTCGGTTCTCAATCTTCTGTTGAACAACTCAAACAAGAAGCCAAGACAAGCAGTAGTGATAGCACTGTCGTATCTACCCTTACTCTGCTCATCTCTGACGAAAGCGTGCTGAGCATCGTTCAACTCCAAGAAGGTGAAGTTAACACCGTTCTCTCTCAAAGTGGTTCTGATCTTGTCTCTACCTTCTGGTGGAACGTGACCGTCCAAAGTACCGAAGATCAAAACAATCTCAGCATCCTTTCTGGCCAATTGCTTACTGTTACTCAAGGAATCATCGTTCTTACCCTTACCAAGAGCGTGGATGTGGATATCAGTTGGGAAGAAGCAAGTAGCGGCGGTGATTCTCTTATCGTAAACAGATCTGAAAGCCAAGTGACCACCAAGACACATACCAGTGGCACCAACCTTACCAGAGAAAGAAGGCAAGCTCTCCAAGTAGTCAATGGCAAGCTTGTTGTCCTCGTCATAGGACTCCAATGGCTTCTCAATCTTGAAAGTGTTACCATCGTTGGTACCCTTGTCGTCGTAGGACAATGGCTCTGGACCAACAAAGTTGTGGTAGACGGATGGAGCAACGACAATGTAACCCTCAGAAGCAATCTTCTTGGCGAAACGGGAAACAGGACCAGTCACTTGGTAGATCTCAGAGTAGACAACGACACCTGGGAACTTAGCAAGTGGGTAGTTTGGGATTCTTGGGTGGTAGACGTAGAGACGAAGAGTGGTGCCGTAAGAGGTCTTGACGTCGTGAAAGGATTCGGTGATCAACATTGTGTATTCAATTGGGTGTAATTGACCAGCAGAGAAGCAGAAGTAGAAATTTTAAGCGGGTGGGTGTGATATTTATATACGTAAAAGAGGGGGGATCACACCCGGTCCCCGGAGTTCTCCCAAAAGCCAAATCGCGCGCAGATGAGATGGCCCCAAGTTGATGCACTATGTGTGTCTTTGGACCAAATTGGTGTATTTCCGGGTGAAATCTGCGTTGCAGGTTCTGCAAGGATTATCTGGCTTCAGTCGAATCAGACCACCTTTGGGGGGCACATGTACGGTTGCAATTGATCCGTGGGTCGCTTCACAGTCCACAGATCAATGAGGGCTTTTTCCAGTCTTTGTCTCCTGCGTCACGTGATCCGAGACAATGCATAAGGGCACCGTGCTACTGTCTGAACCAGACACCCCTTATTCCAAAGACAATAAAAAAGTTTATGTGTGTTCTGGATCCACGCATGTGGGCTTGACCAGATAGCAACGTCACACGTGTATAGATAAGGAATGGACTTCAGCAACCCGTATATAAACCGGCGTTATCCCTGTATGTATTATTGCACACGGTACGTGCACACCAGTGTCTCACCCTTTGCAGAAGGCCCTGTGGGGCACAACAAGACTCCGACTATTAATACGGACGTGTGCGTGTGTATTTACCGAAGACAACGCCATTGTGCAACATTTGGAAGGCGCCCTGACACACCCATCCACCAACCCCCAAAATGTTACAGCACGTTCGCCAATTCCTCTAAGCGGCTTGGGCTCCCCCTAATCCTCGGAAACTCGCGGGAAGTATAATGTACGTCTCTACCCGCTAAACTTCTAACCCACAGATCACCAGAACCTTACCCATCCACAGAGGCCACTCACTACATGACAAGCACAAAGGGTAGGATGGTGCAAATCGGTCCACGGTTCCGGAGTAAACGACTACTCTCTGTCCTCGTGACCCTGTTACTCCTACTCACAGTCTACCAACTCTCTCCTGATTCCAGCTTCTCTCCTGATTCCAGCGATACCCTGGATGAAGTTCCTGAAGCCGTGGTTAAAGCTCCACCATCCAAAATCATCCCGCATTATGATTCTAACCACGAGTTAACCAAAGAAGAAAGGGAGCAGGCCTTGGTTCTTCTTCGAGACTTCCTCAACTATGAGCTGTTGTTACCAATCGTCCAGGCGGCACCTGAGACTGACCCAATCAACAACGAGGACCACTACAACAAGGACCACGAGTATCCTAAATCCTGGGATAATAAGATCCCCGTTAATCATGGAAAGTTCAGAGAAAACAACGGCAAAGATCCAATCAGAACAAAGGAGTATCTGGAGTCGTTCCTGAAGGTGAGCGATAGGGAGCTGTGGGCGCTAAGACAGTCACACGATGCTATAATGAAGGAGTTGCCGGACTGGTATCCAGAACAAGCATTTAGATTATTCCACGGAAAGGGAATTCTATATGTCGGCGGAGGCGAGTACAACTGGCTGGTTCTTCTATCTTTGAAAATGCTCAGAGAGTCTGGGTCAAAGTTGCCTGTGGAGGTGTTCATCGCTGAGGATTCCAAGTTCTCCTCGCATATGTGCGATCAGGTCTTCCCGGCATTCGGCGCTCGCTGCATTTTGGTGTCTAATTACGTCAACACGAAGAAGTTCAACTTGTCAGGATACCAACTGAAGTCGTTGGCATTGCTGTTGACAACGTTTGAAGATGTGTTGTTATTGGATGCTGATACTCTGGTGTTGAAGAACCCGGATCAGTTGTTCGAGGAGGAGCCATACACGAAATCCGGTATGGTTGTATGGCCAGATTTGTGGAGAAGATCAATCAGTCCGCGATTCTACCAAATTGCACGTATCCCCGTGAATGAGATGCATCAAGTGCGTTTCTCTTATGGCGATGAAAGAGATCATCCAACTCCATTGATCTCAAATGAAGATTACTACAAGAAGGTTTCATACCATGACCTGGAAGGTACAATTCCGGAATCCTCTTCTGAATCAGGCCAGTTGATGATCAACAAGAGAACGCATTCCAAGGCCATTTTCTTATCGTTGTACTACAACTACTATGGACCTGATTATTACTATGGTCTATTGGCCCAAGGTCAGGCAGGTGAAGGAGACAAGGACACTTTCATCACAGCGGCACATAAGCTCGGTTTACCATACTATCAAGTCCAGGAGTACATTCGTGAATTTGGAACAATGACTTCCAAATACGATTTCATCATTGCTGCAATGGCACAGTATGACCCTATCATGGATTACACACAGTCCGGAAAGGCTGACAAGTTCAAACATCCATTCCAGTACGACAGAAACCAGAACAATTACTTGATGCATAAGTTCACACATAGTGAGCTGATGTTCATCCATACGAACAATCCGAAGTTGTATCCTTGGGAGCTTGAGAATAGAGACAGTGGTTCCTCAATCTTTGATGAGAATGGAATGAGACAGAGATTATTCTCAAAGGCATTGATCGAGGAGGCAGGGTATGACGTCGAAGCTAAGATCTGGGAAGCTATGAAGTGGATTTTGTGTACAATGGGTGATTTGGACGTTGGTGTTGATGGTGGTACGAAGAGATGGTGCTCGAGAGTTACTGAACACTTGGAGTTCTTGAATAAGGACAAGTTTGAACAAGGGAAAGATGCATATCAACAAGAAATGGAAGCTAAGAAGAGAAGGGAAGAACAAGCAAAGAAGCAGAAGGAAGCAGCTGGTAAATAGGTTTAATATTCTTATGTAAATACTACTGCACAGAAGATCAGTATGGAGAATTCCGTAGCCCATTGTCATGTCCAAATCGGGATATTGGTAGAGCAATGTAACCTCAACTCATATAAGCGGTAGAACTGAGACGGCCGTATCAGCATGAACTCAGAAGTCAACAATAACTGCTGATCCCATAACATAAGGGCGTACCCTCAGAGGCATGAAGTACAGGCGCTATCACAAATTGTGGAGATACGCGACTTGTGTGGGGCTGATACTTTGCCTCATTTCCGTCTTCCAATACACATCAACAAACCTGACCAACAACCACAACAAGCCACAGAGAGACCAGAGCAGGCACAAAGCTTTGTCATTATCAAGGTCGAAAGCAACTTCAACTACAGATCCGTTGGCAGATCACAAGCTTGCAACATTCCGTCACTTCATCGATGACATCCTCATAAGAACAATACAAGACTGTGCACCAGCAACAGGGCGGTTCAATGATGGGTGGCACTACAACACGGATAACATGTTCCCCCGTGAACCAAGCGGTGGGATTTCTCCTGTCGATAGTGGAAGTCTAAGAGAGGGCAATGGACACGATCTTGTCAGAACTAAGCAGTACTTGGAGAACTTCTTACAACTCTCTAAAGATGAAGTTACCGCCATGAAGAAATCACACAAATCCATGGTGGAAAATATGCCACAGAGATTCCCTGATGAAGTGGAAGTTCAATTCAAAGGGAAAGGAATTGTATACCATGGTGGTGGAAGATTCAACTGGTTGGTTCTCCTCTCATTGAAGATGCTTAGAGATACAGGTTCCACGCTCCCAGTGGAAGTCTTTATACCTAACGAAGAGGACTATTCTGAAGTGCTATGTAAAGATGTATTCCCAGCTCTTGAGGCCAAGTGTATCTTGCTGACTGACTATACCAACACCAAGATGTCACATGTCAGCGGCTATCAGCTCAAGGCATACGCACTGTTAATCTCATCTTTTGAACACGTTCTCCTGATCGATTCAGATAACATCCCATTGAAGAACCCGGATGTGATATTTGACACTGATCCGTATCTATCTCATGGGTTTGTTGTTTGGCCAGATTTCTGGAGACGTTCCACGAGTCCAACGTTTTATGAAATTGCCGATATCTCTATCAATGAGTCTGACCACATCAGGTTTTCATATGGTGATGATAGAGACCACCCAACAATATCAACCACCAGTGATTACTTCCACTCTGTATCATACCATGATCTCAATGGTACCATCCCTGAACCCTCCTCTGAGGCTGGTCAGCTCCTTATCAACAAAAAGACTCACGCAAGAGTAGTCTTCCTATCACTGTATTACAACTACTACGGACCAGAGTACTATTATGGACTCCTTAGTCAAGGCCAGGCTGGAGAAGGTGACAAAGACACATTCTTAGCAGCTGCTCATCAACTGGAACTTCCTTACTACCAAGTGCAAGAGTATGTAAGAGAGTTTGGCGACATGGAAGATAGATACAAGTTTGCAATCAACGCCATGGGTCAGCACGATCCAGTATTGGACTACCAACAGAGTCTTGATCCTGAGATGCATACGTCAGATTTCAAACATGACAGGTGGGGCCATAACTATCACAAGACAAAGTTCAAAAAGAGTGAGATTATGTTCCTGCATTGTAACCAACCAAAGCTGTTCCCCTGGTGGACTTTTGGTGATGGATTCAGAAAGGAACATGATACCATGGGAAAAAGCAGAAGAATATACAGCTATGCACTTTGTGAATGGTTGGGTTATGATGCTGAGCTCCAAATCTGGATGGTGATGAAGTGGATACTTTGTGGTCACAGAAACCTGAAGTTCCCGGGAATGGGCGAGGATAGAGATTGGTGTACTCATGTCATGGCCAGAATATCATTCTTAGCTAGTGATGTCATTGAAGAAGGTCTGGATGCCGGTCAGGCAGAAGGGTATTGGAGTGAAGACCAGTTGATAAAGGCCAAGGAACAACTAGATTATATTGAGAAACAGGAGAGACTCAAGGGTCTCAAACTTGCAAACTGACTAAATCTACAAGTTTGTCATTAACTAATAAGACAGAAATATTCATAACACATTACTAATTACCATTGTCACTGGCATTGACAGTAGTACTCCCATTCAACGCCTTCAACAAGATATCAAGCTGAGCCAATGCTTTCTCATCAGCAGCATCACATTTTGCATTCTCAGTTATAAGAAGATCAATTTCTTCTTGTCCCAATTTGTCCAATCTCTCATTACGTTCCTTCATCTCTTGGTATGCCGCGTCCTCCTGGATTTGTAGCCTAGCATGACGTTTTGTTGCCTCGGTGATCATGTCAACGTTGCGCTTATCCTGATTCTCGTGATGTTCTTTAACCTTAGCAATGACATCTGAACCTCTGACTCCAGGTTTTGTAAAGATCTCATCCAACTGGGTTAACCTGCGCATGAGGCTTTTTTTAAGACGGCGTTCCCAAGATTTTGCTGATTGATGAATATCCTCTGCAGAGGTCTTCTGTATCTTTAGTGGCGGTTGCGCTGTGATGTCCTGTGGAGAGCTGGTGTGTTCAGATGCGGATGATGAAGGCCTCTTAGATGATTCAGGCGTTGCAACTGGAGGTTTGGTGATTGAATGTTGAACCGGTTGATTGGATTGCCCTCCATTAGGTACAGTAGTAGATGTTTTCTGTGGTGGGGTTTGTGTAGACTGTGGAATTGTTGGCTGTACCTTGGATGCGGTTACTTTGGTTGGCTGGACCTTAGGTAGTTTGATATTTATTGGTGGGATCTTTGGTTGTTGTTCCTGTGGTCGTTGCTCCTGTGACAGGTTTTCCTTTGGGGGTTCCTTAGGTGGTTGCGCCTTAGGTGGTTGTGCCTTAGGTGGTCGGTACTTAAGCAGGACCGTAGTACCTTGGGAAGTTGATTGAGCCGTAGTTGGTTTCGACACCGAAGCATATTTAGCAGATTCTGGTTTCTTGGGAAGTTGCTTAGCTGGTTGAGGTTTGGCAGGCTGAGACTCTGCAGGTTGAGCCTTTGCAGGTTGAGACTTTGCAGGCTGTGTACTTGTTGTATGGACAGGCTGGGATTTGGGTGATGCCTGTTCAGATGATTGGGATACAATTGGCTCGGGTGGTGGCAAATGCAGTTGTGGTGTTGTGTGATGTGTACCTTCAACATGATGTGCTAGCTGTGATAATTGGCTCGATGCCGTAGCACCATTTGATGACTGCGTTGATGTATCCGTCAATGATGTATCTGTCACATTCTGTTTCTTTGAACCAGGCTGTGTTGAAGGAGGGAGAGCTGATGCAGCCAGGGTTGCTTGTGGTAGAGTTGGGGACGCTTTATATGTTTCTGGGGAAGATGTCAACTCATCAGCCAGAGTTGATTGTGGTAGATTCGGAGACGCTTTACATGTTTCCTGGGAAGATGTCAACTCATCAGCCTGAGATGTACCTTCAAGATTTGGTTGTGCTGCAACGGCAGTTGAATTTTCCTGATTTGTATCACTTGGTTGAGTGGAAGTTGGCACCGTGGAATGGTCAGTAGGCAGGGGGATGGAAGGTGGTGTGGATGCCGCAGGCTCTGACACAATTGACTGGGCCAGGTCAGGGGATGTAGATACCGAAGGTCTTGATGACTTTGTAGGGGATGAAGTCTGGACATTAGATGTATCCTCATTGGAAGCACTCTTGCCATTATCTGTTTCAGTACTTTCCAGTGGACGTGGCTTGAGAACTGATCCAGTCCGAAGCCTCTGTACCAACTTAGTTGCCAAGATCTCCACATCATGATAGCTACCATCTTTCTGAACAAGTTCCCTTCTCAATGCTGCACAGTCAGACAAATATGTTTCTTTGGCATGTTCACGGATAAAGATTTCAGAAGAAGAAGCACCTCCATATTCAACAAGCCAACCTGCAAAGTTCTTCATAAACTGGGCAGCTTTCAGTTTGGAATTCCAAGTGAATTGTGAACTCCTATGATGTGAATTGAAAGTTTTCAAGATGTCCTCTAGTCCCTCAGTAACAATCATTCCTCTGACACAGAGATTTTTCTGATGTACAGCTGTCATCAACTCCATGATCTGTACGTTGTACAACTCACCAGAAGCATATTGGAAACCATCCTCAAAATGAGGGCGGGCAGGGGATGGCTTCACAACTTCACGAACTTGTGTCATAACAATATCATCATCACCTTGTAACAATTTCGATTGCTCCTTCTCCCAGTCTTCCAGATTTTCTTTCCTTTTCTTCAAATAAGTGTGAGTTCCACTGATGATCTGCGACACCCACCCGTCTACTCCCAATTCATCAGGCATCTTTTTCACATCTTCAATACTATCGAACGGTCGAGAAATCCATTTGGAGAGTTGATCATCAAGAGTCTTCGTATCCAGTCTCTCATCTTTGTTGGTGTAGCTATGGAACACGTTGAATTCCCTGCAAATTTCTTGAAGGATATGCTGGTGCGTTGCTGATGTATCTCCCCCTGTGGCAAACATTTTGTGAGCGGCCGCAGCTCTTAACACGAAATACATCTCGTGCCATCTTGTCTTGATATCCAGACCAAATTGGAACGGAGGCATTGTTGGCCCTGTCACTCGGACTGTCCGTGATCTGTTTTGATTCGGTGTTGTTGTTGAATGCTCTGATTGCCGGGTTTAATTTTCCCCTGTTGAAGGCGCACTTTTCCCCGGACATCACTCTGTTACTGGGAGTTCCTCTGGGATGATCTTCGGTTCTTTTGGGGTGATCTATTGTTTGATGGTGTTGGTCAAGACTCAAGACTCAATTATCATGATCGGAAAGGCTTGGATTATGGTCAATTGGGTCATGAAGTGGACCATGCGCTTTGCCGTGATGTCATAGGCCACTGATTTGTATACTGATCGCGTACACTCTTCTCTCATGATCTCTTGCATTAATATTCAAACTACGGGGACAAAGTCATGAAAAAACTCTATTTTTTGTAAACTGAACAATTAAAAATGCATAAGTCGTAACTGCACTCAACCATTAACCCTGGTTCCCAGAATTCTCCTGTCCAACGTTTTCCTGTTGAACAATGTCTTTACTCTCTTCATCCTCTTTCTTCTTCTCATCTTCTTGAATCTTCTCACCTTCTGTCTCCATTTCCTTGTTCTTTTCTTCTTCATCTTTTCTCTCCTGCTCCTCTGCTTTCTTCTTCTCCTCTTCTTCCTCCTTCTCTCTCTGGATTCTCTCGGCTTCTTCTCTAGCTCTCACCTGTTCTTCACTCAAACCATGAGCTTCTGCGGCATCCATACCTTCTTCCAGTGGATCACTTCTCAACCAATCCAACTGTTCATTGACCTTCTGACACCACTTCTCTGGTTGTCTCATTCCCTTGACGTTGATATCACCATGCTTACACAGGATCCATTGCATAGTTTCCCAAATCTTAGCCTCGAAGTCATACCCAAGTTCCTGGATCAATGCTTTGCTATAAAGTCTTCTTCTGTTTCCAGCTGAGTCATGAATCATTCTGAATCCATTTCCATCAACTTTCCAAGGATACAATTTCGGTTGGTTACAATGCAAGAACAACGTCTCCGACTTGGAGTATTTATGCATCAGATAGTTGTTCAGGCGTCTGTCGTATGGGTATCCAGACTTGAACTTCTCTGGCTCTTCTGATTGGATGTAATCGAGAATTGGATCAGCCTGGCCCATAGCGGCAATGTGGAAGTCATAAGTACCTGTCATCTCACCAAATTCTCTGATGTATTCCTTCACTTGGTAATATGGCAATCCACACTTATGAGCTGCGGCAAGAATGGTTTCCTTGTCACCTTCACCTGCTTGACCTTGTGAGAAGAGACCATAGTAATAGTTTGGTCCGTAGTAGTTGTAGTACAAGGAGAGGAAGATGGCTCTGGCATGGGTCTTCTTGTTGATGAGCAACTGACCAGTTTCAGCTGAAGCTTCTGGGAAAGTTCCCTCCAAATCATGGTATGAAACTCTCTTGTTGTAATCGTCAACAGTTTTCAATGGTGTTGGATGGTCTCTTTCATCACCATATGAGAATCTGACTTGATGTGTTTCGTTGACTGGGATACGTGCAAGGCTGTAGAAGCTTGGACTTGTGGATCTTCTCCAGAAATCAGGCCAAACGATAAGACCATTGGTAGTGTATGGTTCGTTAATGAACAACACATCTGGGTTCTTGAGTGGGAGGTTATCTGAGTCCATCATGAGAACATGTTCGAATGAAGTGAGGAGCAAGGCCATGGACTTGAGTTGGTATCCTTTCAGTTTGAACTTCTTGGTGTCGATGTAGTTTGACATGAGAATACATTTGGCACCAAAAGCAGGGAAGACTCTGTTACAGAGATCTGCAGAGTATTCTGAATCTGTTGGGATGAAAACTTCCACTGGCAGTTTAGATCCAGTATCTCTAAGCATCTTCAGTGAAAGGAGTACAAGCCAGTTGTACTGACCACCACCTGCGTATAAGATACCCTTTCCTGAAATTTCACTTTCAACATCATCTGGGAATTTCTCAGGTAATGTCTCCATAATCTTATCATGACTTTGTTGAAGAGACTCGAACTCTTTATCACTGATCTGGAGATAACTCTCGAGGTATTTCTTCGTTCTAATTGGCTCATGGCCCCTGCTTTCTCTAAGCATACCGTCAAGAACAGGGATCTTGTTATCCCAAGATTGTGGGAACTGATTCTCCTTGTTGTAATGAGCTCTGTTGTTAATGGCTCTGATGCTTGGAGATGCGTCAAGAACAGCTTGTAACAGGTTGTCGTTGATGAATTTCTTAAAGGCCGAGTCCCTAACGAGGGCCTTGTCAATCTCCTCAACGTTGGAATAATCGCCGTACTCCTTGTTTCCGTAGTACTCCTCCTCGGTGTAATCATGGATGAAGAAGACATCATCTTCAGTAGTCATGGAGTCTGCAATTGCCTGTGCTTGTGATTGTTCATCAGGCTTAGTCTTGATCACTTTGAGTCCATCACTGTGGAAGTACTCGTTTGCCTGTGATGTGGACGTGTCTGTGGGTAGCTTCTCTACGATGGTCTGTACGATGGATCCTGTGTTTGCATAGAAGTGGAATAGTTGTAGGAGTGTAAGGATCAGGAGCACTGAGCATAAGGATAGCGTTGTGAAACGGACACCCCTAAACCTCGATGACTTGATCATGGCTGTGTAGAATGTAGGTGGTGTGTTCCGGGATGAGAGGGATAACTCCTATTAGTGAGTGAGTACCAAGTATGGTGTGTGGGTATCCTGGGCGTATTTGTACGGTGCTTGGGTTGCGTAAGATGGAGAGATGAGCCTTGTGGAGGGAAGTTTTTGAGAAGTGGGAGAGTGGAGAGCCAAGTAATCCGGGCGTGGCAAGGCTTTGTTCTGGGATGCGGATGCACATGTGTGGGCCTCGAACACTGCGGACGGGCTTACGGGATAAGTGCGCTCTTTGTACAAAAGAAGTCAAAAAGAATGCCCAGCTTCTCTTTGTTTTGTCTACACACTACAAGAGATCAAAAGCTCTTCCTCCAGTAAATTTCTCGGGTTAAACGATGCCCAGAACATTTTATCCGCAAGTCAGATCGCTTGCTCCGTTGACCGGGAATCGGGACTTCACGTTATAAATAGCAGATCTTCAAGGCACATGCGTTGCCTCCCACCGACGCGTCATGACTTCTCAGAAGGGAAATACTTGTGCCATCGGTTTGATTGGCCGAGGGGCTTATGAAGACTCTCCCCTTTGCTTTATCCCTGTTCGGGTTAAATTAGTTGGGCTGTGTTCCAAAGCCGCTTCCACTAGTTGGTTGCTCTCTGCAAGGGGCGGTGTTTGAGGGCTGCAAAAGCTTGCTGGACAGTTTGAAACACCGAGCCCCCCGGCGACCTACGCTCGCCTAACAGCATGTTGTGTCTCATCCCTTGTTGAGACAGACGCTTGATGGCTTATCTCACTATTAAAGTTATTCTTTACCCGTAAGGGTGCGCTTAAATAGACATTAAAGGTTTTCCAAAAAGGGGGTTACCCGACGATATCGACGTTTGCAGGCCCATAGACGCGAAACCTTTATAGCTGCCAGTTTGTGGGCTTGTAGTTGTTTTATGGAATATCCCTTCGAAGCCTCGAGGTATTAATTACCGAGTGTGGCAGTTTGGCTCCCTCCTTCATCCTTCAAAGTTCATGGATGCATCAGCTCTAATCACTGGGATCAGACCCGAACTGTACGGTACTGATTTCGTGCCTTTGATAATAGCCGATCTCATGATATACAATTCTAAGCCGTACTGATATTACAGAACTCTCGTATGTGCTCCTACCCTTCCAGACCGTTAACTAAATCTACGATACACACACAGATCTCTTTAACACTCAAAAACTTGCCTACATCCCCCCCCCCCCCCCCACACCCCACAAACCCCCCCCCACCCCCGGCCCCCCCACCCCCCCCCGCCCCCC
>JAKTSI010000012.1:0-189113 GCA_030580135.1 Petasospora easanensis | reverse complement strand
CAAAAACCTTCCCACAACCCCCCCCCCCCCCCCCACACAAACTTCCAATGATGCCTATATGTGTCCCCTACCGCTTCTCATTTTTCTCTTCGCGAATTTGCGAAAATTCGGCTCCCGTCCGTTTGCCTTCGAGCGGATGAAAAGTTCCAACTTGTGGAGCTTCAGCTGTTGTCGGCCTCTTCTCTCCACATCCACCGCCTTTTTATCCAACTTGTAAATTATGTCTGCTGATCACACAAGAGATCCATGTCCTATCGTCATCCTTAATGACTTTGGTGGTGCCTTCGCCATGGGTGTAAGTATCTATGAATCATCACATCGATGAAGAAGAAAAAAAGTTTACTAACACATTATAAAAGGCTATCGGTGGTTGTGTGTGGCACGGTATCAAAGGTTTCAGAAACTCTCCATACGGTGAACGTTTCCCAGGTGCCATCTCCGCCATCAAGGCTCGTGCGCCAGTTGTTGGTGGTAACTTTGGTGTTTGGGGTGGTTTGTTCTCCACTTTTGACTGTGCCGTGAAAGGTGTTAGAAAGAGAGAGGACCCACTTAATGCCATCATTGCTGGTTTCTTCACTGGTGGTGCCTTGGCCATTAGAGGTGGTTGGAGACATACAAGAAACTCCGCTATCACTTGTGCATGTTTGCTTGGTGTCTTTGAAGGTGTTGGTATGATGTTCCAGCGTTACATGGCATGGCAGAACAAGCCAATGGCTCCTCCAACACCAGAAGAACTCGGTACTACTCCACTTGGCGCTTGAAGTTTTCACATCCCTATTTTCTTGTCCATATATCTGGGAGTTATCTACTCCTTCATTTTTGTTGTCTTGGTGTTTGATGCACACACCTCATGTTACGAACCTTTTTTTTCCCCCTGAACTTTTTGCCATTCGGTTATGTCTTTTCGATGATTATGATTTTTGTCGAATAACGGGTCTTGTTGATACTGATTTTCACTGAAAAAAGCAATCATAAAACTTTATTTACAACCCTTGTACACTTTTCTTACACATACACGAGGCGCAAAGCGCTCTACTGTTTATAACATATGATCGCCATGATGTCAGGCGCTATAGAAGCTCCCCGACTCCGACAGCCGTCGTACGCCAAGGGACCTAACACGTTGAACTACGTCGTCGGATCCGAGAGGGACAGCTATCAATCTACAGAGTATAATTGTTGGTAAGATCATCAAGATCATCAAGATCATCAATGCATAAAACAAAGTGATAATGTCGTAAACATCGTAATAAATAAGGGTAGCAGCTGCCAATAAATAATGGGTTGCACCACATCATCCGTTTAAAAACACCTTCCTCAATGATCAAGTGAGGCTTCTCCATACCGGTAAGAGAAACCTCACATCACAAAGGGTAAGAATTCAACGTCAATGGCGTCTTATAAATAAGTGCAACAGGGCAGAAAAGGCACACAAATCCACAAAAGGGAAGCATGAAGACCAGGATCTGAGGATCCATCCAGTCAACCAATGGTGGTCAACAAGCAGCAGTGTTGTGATAAGCTTTTTCATTCTGTCAATAAATAGGTTTTTGGTTGGGGAGTAAAGAACCTGGCTGGCGCCCCGCCCTATAGGGTTCGGGGGTTGACTTTCAAGTAATGGAGACCAGCCAGAGAAGAGATCAAGTCGTAACGTAACGGTCGTGAGATAAAGAAAACAATCAAAAAAGTGGGTAGTGGACGAAGTGAATCAGGGACATCATTGGGTGGTTTGCCTTGTTTGTCTTGGTTATCGTGAGCGTTGCGTAGCGGGAGTATCGGGTAATTTGTGGTGGTGCATTCAGCAGTGCGGGGGCCCGACTGGGGGAAAACACGCCATTTACATATCCTCACGCTTCACCAACAACTCGTACGTGTCATCTTTGATAACCGCTTCGGCAAGCTTGGACTGCTCGACGGCAGAGTCTCTCAGTCCTTCGTAGAGATAAAAGAACATGAAATCGATGTCCTTGTTCTCACGATCCATCTGTTTCAAAGCATTGCGGATGGAGTGGGAGTGGTTTCTTGGAGCTACTGTGCGCTCATGTAGGCCAATGTATCTGTTGACGAAGCGTTCTTGCTCTGTGTGGTCGAGCTCCATCCAGGACTTGTATGGCGAGGTAAAGTCGAGATAGCTGTACTGCTTCAAATAGATGTACTGCTCCTTGAGCTTATCAATGTCGGTCTTGCTCTGCTTCTGGAAGACCGAGAGCGAGGTAGCAGCCGAACCTCTCATGAGGGTCAGCGTCGTTGGTGTCGTGAGGTACTTGAGTGTGCTGGTGAGTAGGGCCATGGCAACGATGGTTTCAAAAGGGTGTCAGATATCAGACTGCAACTGACGGGGGGATTGCCGCCGCTTTTTATACTTTGATTCGTGGCGTGTTTGAGTCAGTTTCGAAATGAGGAGAAGAGGTGGTGCGGAGAACGACTCCACGACTACCGCTGCCGTATTCGGTAACCACCCGGACACCTCCCCATACTTTCGGCGCAATCTCGTCCCTCCGTCTCCACCCGATCGCGCCAATGATCATCTCTCTACACCGCACCACTTTTTGCTACTGGGAGCCAATTGCCAATCGCTCAATTGTCATTTGCATTACTTGTACCTTGGCACGTCATAAAAAACACCTACTCTTTAACAAGTAGATCAAAGAACTCCGCTGGGAACTCGGCCGTACTCTCATTAGCAGCCTCCTTCTCAACAAGGTCTCTGTACAACAATCCAAAGATGGTTGGGATGTCGTCGTGCTCATCCATTCCAGCCGCCAATTGCTTGTAGTAATTCTTTGTGCGTCCGTTTTTCTCCTTGTACAAATTGACAAACTTATGGATAAAGTCCTTCTTCTCCGAGTCCTCCAGTTGCTTCCATGGCTTGAACGCCATCGCCGATGGAGTCAAGTGGAACGATCTGTATGGTACGACAACTCTGGAACGGAGCGCAGATCTGGCGCTGAGGCGCAAAATGTTGCTCATATTTTTGCCCTCTGTCAATGATCGTAAGATATGTTTAATGCCGAAGTGCCTCGCAGTTGATTTCAGGGGTAATAAGGTACCTTGAACTTGAGGCCGTATCTCTATAATTATCCTTTTCAGGTTGCCGTAAGCGCACTGGAAACGTGGGGTGATTTCTGTATGCTGTGTAGTCTGTGATGTGGGTGGTTGGCAGTAAGGAACAATATGCAATTGCTGTATTCTTGTTCCTCGGTGTCGATATGTAAGGCTGGATAAGGACCTGTCAGACTTGTGTGTATAGGTTGCTGTAGGTGGGTGAAAGTGTCAATTGCTCTAAGAGAATATGCCACCAGGTGGTGATGGAGCATCCCGGGAAAAAAAAACGTGGGGTACGGGTGTTGCTGACGTCACGGCTTAGTAAGCGTCAGAGCCCCCCGAATTCGCGAAACACCGCGAGCTGCGACTTTCAGGTTTCCCGTGTGTTGAGCACCAAATCTGGGCCTTAAGAAGCAACTAGGTGAGGCCCCACAACACTGTTCGAAACACCCACACAAACAACAAGGGCGATCCTGTCCGCAATCCGTCCCTATTCATTTAGGATTCCTTACCACTATTGATCCTGTTTCTCTGCTCTACCGCTTCTATCCGCGCTTCAATCGCCCCGGAGAACAGGGCCTATATCACACGTATACACCTGTC
The DNA here is from genome assembly GCA_030580135.1 of Petasospora easanensis. Classification (NCBI taxonomy): domain Eukaryota; kingdom Fungi; phylum Ascomycota; class Saccharomycetes; order Phaffomycetales; family Wickerhamomycetaceae; genus Petasospora; species Petasospora easanensis. The sequence continues at coordinate 185,465 of JAKTSI010000012.1, read as the reverse complement.
AACCCACCCCCCTCTATTTCAGGCACCGTCACGGCGCTTTCCAACACCACGGGCACTTTTATTTCACGCACAGACCTTCTTCTCTTGGTGGTCTTTATTGGCTCAACCTCTTCATAACTGGGCAAGTTTGCAATCGTCTGTGTTTTTCTCTTGTGTTACCGTGGGTTGACTCGTTTTCCCCGTCCTAATCGTAAAATTAGGCAGCCACACACACCCATCATCAACGCATCACACACACATACAGTGGATCAGATCAACTATGTCTTACCACTACAGCTCACAACAACCGTCATTAGACGAGAGACATCCTCATCAGGCCGCCAATGCAATGCCCCCGCCGAGCCTCCAATCTCAGATACCAGCCTTGCAAGCGCCTCCGAACACTACACCGCAATACAACAACATCCCTCAAAATGCCTTGAATCAGACATCACAGCGACAAGCTTCATTTTCACAGCAATCTCCACAGATGTTTAATCAGGAAATAAACTGGAACAATGGGTACAGACAGTCATCGATCCCAAGCATGAATCCACAAGTGACACCCCGCTTATCTTCAAGCTCGGAGTTCGGCAGTTCTCCAGCACATCAGAAGGGAACATTATCTCCATTTGGTTCTCCAACGTCCCAGTTCAAAAATCCTTGGTATCAACAGAAATCTCCAAATATGACTGCTCAGCAGTATAGCGCTGGTGGTGCATCATTACTTCAACAGACACCCACACGCGCAACTTTTAATTCTCATCTTCCTACAACGTATGAGAATGAGCACATGAGTCCAGAAGCAAGAAAGAACTCATTAGTTCTACCTCCAGCACGTGCACCAGCACCTCCTCCAGGTTTCTATTCCGATGCACCTGTTCATCTCAACGAACCACAACGACGTCAATCTGTTGCTGCTGTGGGGACGCACAACCAACAACAGCAATCATCATATGGCCATGGACAATCACCATACTATAATATTGCTCGTCGACAATCCGTCATGCAGTATGCCCATCTCAAACAACTACCGGCTCCTCAGGCCCGTCGTATCACGAACAAGGCAGAGTTGAATCCTACAGTGAATCCAAATCCAAAGTACAGACGTGCATCCATGGCATCTACGAACATCTCGCCTCTATTGTCTCTCACTACAGATCTATGCACTACGTATACTTTATGTTCACCAGATTTCCATTATGAGGTTTCTAAGAATCCAAAGAGAGTACTGACAAAGCCAAGTGAAGGCAAGACCAATGATGGATTTGACAATGAAGAGAACGACTATATTCTTTACGTCAATGATGTTCTTGGTGTTCAAGAGAACAGAAAGTATCTTGTCTTGGATATATTGGGCCATGGAACGTTTGCACAAGTTGTCAAGTGTCAAGATCTTAACACAAAGGAACTTGTTGCTGTTAAAGTTGTCAAGGCCAAACCAACATTCACAAACCAGAGTCTTTCCGAGGTGGCCCTACTGGAATTGATCAACCGTAAGATCGATCCGACTGACGAACATCATTTCCTGCAGCTGAAAGACAAGTTCATACATAAGAACCACTTGTGTTTGGTGTTTGAACTGTTGTCGTCGAATCTGTTTGAACTTGTGAAGCAGAATCAGTACAAGGGACTCAACACCAGACTGGTACGGAACTTCACGAAACAATTGTTGGACTCTCTATGTGTTTTGAAAGAAGCCAAGATTATCCATTGTGATTTAAAACCTGAGAATATCTTGTTGGTGAGTCCGGATAAACCCGATATCAAGGTTGTTGATTTCGGTTCAGCATGTCAGGAAAGACAAACGTTGTACACATACATCCAGTCTAGATTCTACAGATCTCCTGAAGTGATTCTTGGATTGCCATATTCCTCATCTATTGATACTTGGTCGCTCGGATGCATCATTGCAGAGTTGTTCATAGGCTTGCCAATATTCCCTGGAAGTTCAGAATACGATCAGCTTTCCAAGATCATTGCTGTTCTTGGCGTGCCACCTTCCTGGATGATTGAGATGGGCAAGAATGCCAAAGTGTTTTTTGAAAAGAATGATGATGGCCAGTATCAGATGAAACCACTGGAGAAGTACAACAGGGAAAAGGGGTTGGAAGAGCAGCCTGGTAAGAAGTACATCCAGACCGACAATTTGGACGAGCTTATTGTGAACTATTCAATGAACAAGAAGGCTATGACCAGTACAATGATTGAGAAGGAGTACAATGACCGTGCTGCGTTGGTGCATCTATTAAGGGGTTTGTTGCATTTGAGTCCCTTGGAGAGATGGACTCCACAGCAAGCGATGCTTCATCCTTTCGTGACGGAGGCAAAGTTTACAGGTGAGTGGAATCCACCAGGTACAGGATTGCATAACAGTGGTGACTATAACGACTTGAAAAAAAGCGCAAAGGGTAACCAATGGTTTAAGTGATGATCACACTCTGTTCAAGTGATCCACAGCTGCATTCAATGATAGCAATACATACCTTACTGTTACATAACAAGTCTCAACGGCGTAGCAGTTAGTCAGACATGAATGCATAATATATGGTGCTCGCTGGAGTTCAATTATTTGAATGGGCAATTTCATGAATGTCATGTGATGTTAGTAAGCCAGTGTGTCCTTAAGCTACTGCCCTTTATGACGCCTGGACCTGGAAACAAAGCCTTTGGGATATAATTTCCAACAAAAGTAAGCCGGCCACTCTAAAATTTTTCTAGTGTTTGGTCTCTAGTCTCATTTGCCGGTCACATAAGGATCGCATATTGGTCACGGTCAGCGGATAAAAGCTGTGTCTATAGCGTTAACTTGAAAACATTGAAGAAATATGCATTTATAAGGTGAAAGCGGCTTCAAAGGCTGTACAAGAGCGCTTGAGAATGGTGAAATCATAATAAATAGGTATGTGATGCAGTGGTTGTCAGTTGGATGACAAATGTATGGGGGGATGGCGATGGTCGTGTAAAATTGAAGGCTGGAATGGACAAATCAAGTCTGTTTAAGCTTGATGTACTGGTTTCGACGTTCCTGGCACTTCTCCATTACGTATGCCATACCAAGTCTCGTATTAGCAATGTTCTCTTTGAATCTTGTGTGGGACCATGCCTCGATTCTGTCCTTGATTCCAAATCCTCTGAATCCGGAGCTGAATTTGACATTGAAATGGACTTTGGTCATAGAGTTGTCGTCCTTGGACTTGTATGTTGTATATTCTTCAACTCTGATGATCCGTGTGTGGTCCAAGTTTCTCTGATAGCATCTCATCTCCATCTGTGCAGGGTCGACGACGGTCTTCTCCACGATCCAGGAGTGTGAGATCTTGCCCAAGAATGGCTTCACCCAGCGTGGAAGCTTTCCGGCCTTCTTTATCAGTCTTGTTGTGTGAAGCTTGCCATCGATGACCTGTCTGTCAAGCACATCGACCGATTGGACGTGGGAGGCGTAAGGGTTAGGGTACTTGTTGAAGAATGCGAGTGTGGCAGTCTCAAAAGTGAACTTGTAGTCGTGAACGGTCTTGTACCAGAGAACCATTGTTGTTAATGCAGTTGGAAGGATTCGGTCTTGTGAAGGGAATGATAGCAAATGGTCAGTTGGGATGTGTGTTTTTAAAAGTCGGGGTTTGTGGAGAGAAGTGTGATCGTCTGGTTAGAGCCGGTAAAAGCGTGTAACGGAATCAAGGGGTAACAACGACGAATCAGCGCTTGACGATGGTAATAAAGAGTTGTAGTGGTGTTTGTTAGCAACTCCACAGGTGTCCAAAGCGCTGACGGGTGTGTTTATGAGGGTTATGTGGCAGTCTTATGGGGTGATTCCCGTCTTGAGACCAATGACCCACACCGTTTTTTTTTTCCTCCATCAATTTCCTCCGCGGCAAAAGGGACAAACTCCGGCCGAGGTTCCGGGTTCGGGGGTAACCTGGGAGATTATATAGTGATGTTTTTACTTATAAAGGTGCCTTTCATTTGTTAGCTTGTCACCTGACACCTGATTGTCTTCTATTTGTGGTCTGTGGGGTTGTAGGTACCACTTAAATTAGTTCTGGTTGTGCTCTGCAGAGGTTATACAGTGAATGGGGCTCCATTAATATCACTGCACCAAGTTAACCAACACCTATCTTGAACTACATACGTCGTCGGAATGGATCTTAATACGTATATCATATGTACGTCCTCCAGCCCATTAATTCTTATTAGCTGAACACTCAAATTTGATAATTAAAGACCAATCATCGTCATGATACGTCCGGCAATGATATCTCAATTGTATTCAAATTCGAATGAACAATGTGATCAAGCACACACAGCCAAGTTAACAATTACAAACTGCTCGAAGTCAGTGATATTGAAATCCTTGCTAGTAGTGCACCAGTCCTCACTGCATAAACAGTATGTTAAAGGTATAATCAAAATTAAAGGAGATTTGGCAATCCATACTAATATATCCTACCTCGTAAACCACAGACCACTACATGTCAACACTTCATGGCGTTTCACTCGCTTAGATGCATTTCCAAGTGGCAACAATTAAGCAGCTTCTAGAAGGCAATATTCAAACTCGAATTACAAACTATTGAAGTGTCGCATGTGCCATTTGCACCTTCTTTTTTGTTGAATATTGTCGGGTCGGATGTCGGATATGACCGATTAGGGAAGTTCCGGGGAAAGACAAACAGTATGATCCCTGAATGCAAAAACACGAGTTCGTGTCATCCCATTTGAAACAGATTGAAGTACTTCTCCTATAGATTGTTTGTTAGTTCCTTTTTCCACATTCTGCTGTACATTCCTGGTTCCAGTTTCTAGTCTTATCAATGAATCAGAATGACTAGCTTCAATAGCCAATGGAGGACCTCGATATGACGCCTACTGGACCCAAACAACGCGATCAAGTGACAAGCTTATACCTATATTTGGATGCCTTGAAACCATGCCGTGATCTGAAGACATATCTACGGCAAAGCATAGACTATAGACAACCCGTAAGCTATGGATCACAGCTGCAGTGAAAGGATTTATATGCACCGCACTTCCTGTGACCCAATGGCGGTATAAGATGTACGTTGATGGGGACTGATGGTTGGCGTTCGTTGCTGCAGGTATTCCAACTCTAAAATGCGAACTAATTAACTGCAAATATTTAGATTGGCAGCGGAGGCCAGATATCAGGCGATATTTCTATGATCGAGAGATTCCTGTGCGTCTATTGCTTTAGGGCTCAGGAATCAGAACTATGGGCAATGGTGTAGGTATGTATATATCCAGAGATCCAGAGTCAAAAAAAAACACATGTGATCCGCTACAAAGCACCAACTCAACTTCCGAAATGTCCAATAGAACAAATACAGCGTTGCAACGTTGCAACTTGCAAGGGCAGGGCGCTTACGTAAGGAAAAGAGCTGTCCTCATCGCGCGGGTCAACATTGCGTAATCCCAGGCATCTGATTGGCTAAGGGCCCGCGCTTATCGTAAACATGACACCAGTGATCTGCTGCCCCGCACAGTGGTACGGACACGCACAGATGCGTCGTTAGGCCAGATAGGAGCGTCTTCCCCGCCTAGCTCCGTCTACGCCAGAGTCTCTAGAAGGGGACCCCCCAGCGCCCGCTCCTTCTGGCCGTCCTGGAGCTAGACAGAGAGCTTCCCCTCCCGCCAGCCTAGCGGATCTCCAGTGGAGGAGCCCGGCCAGTGACCAGAGACGTTCGGAGTCAGGGCAAGATCTCCCTTTCACTCAGGGACTGCTCCGCACTTTGCCTATCGCTTGGGCGAGCCTGCACAACGCTTCTATCTATGCGCCGGAACTTCGTTTTATAAAGACTTCGCCGAGCCCACTTCCAAATTCCCGTACTACACACCACTGCCGTTCACCACAACCACAAACGCTTCCCTTTGTTACTCGGCCATCACAGTAAGTTTCCTGCCCGCTAGCCATCTCCTCACAAGGCACTCCAGCCCTTATCTGTTTTCTTCCTCTTCCCTGGCGTGATGGCGCCACTGCAAACCAGCTAGCCGCCGTGCAAAGACGAAGAAAACTTGTCTAATCGCCGACATGACATACTAACACACTCTCTCAAGTCTCTCAACTAACACAAGATGGCTGACACATTTGGTGACGAGTCATACATGGCCACAAAGGTCTACAACTATGACGACTCTCCGGAGAACACGTCTTGGGCAAACGCCTTGCCAGTTAAACAGGCTCTCTACGATCCAGAATACGAGAGAGATGCCTGCGGTGTCGGCTTTGTCTGTAACATCAAGGGCGCTCAATCACACAAGATTGTCTCTGATGCTCGTTTCTTGCTCTGTAACATGACCCATCGTGGTGCTGTCTCTTCAGATGGTAATGGTGATGGTGCTGGTATCCTCATGGGTATTGGCCACCGCTTCTTCACAAAGGAATTCAAATACTTGCATAACATCCAGATCCCTCAGGAGGGCCAATATGCCATTGGTAACATCTTCTTCAAGAATGATCCTTCCACACTGGCACAGTCCAAGCAAACTTTTGAGCAAATTGCTCTTAACCTTGGTCTTTCCGTGCTGGCATGGAGAGAAGTCCCACATGATTCTAGCATTCTTGGTGCTGCTGCATTGTCAAGAGAACCAACTGTTCTTCAACCGATCGTCGTCTTGTCTGAATTGAAAGGTAACACTTCCTTATCTACAGAAGACTTTGAAGCTCATCATGATAAGAAGTTCCAGAAACAGTTGTACTTGCTCAGAAAACAAGCCACAAATTCCATCGGTTTGCATAATTGGTTCTACATCTGTTCCTTATCCAACAAGCTCATCGTTTACAAAGGTCAGTTGACTCCACAACAGGTGTACAACTACTACCATGATTTGAACAACGCTGATTACGAATCTCATTTCGCTCTTGTTCATTCAAGATTCTCTACAAATACCTTCCCATCTTGGGACAGAGCTCAGCCGCTCAGATGGCTTGCACACAATGGTGAGATCAACACATTGAGAGGAAACAAAAATTGGATGCGTTCCAGAGAAGGTGTTATGGAATCCTCGTTCTTTGGTGAGGAGTTGGACAAGCTCTACCCAATCATTGAAGAAGGTGGTTCTGATTCCGCTGCTGTTGATAACGTTTTGGAGTTGCTCGTGATCAATGGTGTCTTGTCCCTTCCAGAAGCCGTCATGCTTCTTGTTCCAGAAGCTTGGGAGAACGATTACAACATGGATTCTAAGAAGAAGGCATTCTACCAATGGGCTGCTTGTTTGATGGAGCCTTGGGATGGTCCAGCTTTGTTCAACTTCACGGACGGTAGATACTGTGGTGCTACTCTTGACAGAAATGGTTTGAGACCATGTCGTTACTACATCACTTCTGATGATAGAATCATTTGTGGTTCCGAAGTTGGTGTCATTCCTATTAACAACGATCTCGTCATTAAGAAGGGTCGTTTGGAACCAGGACATATGCTTCTTGTCGATACCAAGAAGGGTGTCATTGTTGATGATAAGCAGTTGAAGTCTGGAATCTCCTCCAAATTTGACTTCAAGTCTTGGTTGGCTAAGGTTATCAAATTTGATGACTTGTACTCCAAGTACGAATCCAAGAACATTCCACTTGGAAGTAACGTTGAGATTGACTCTGCAATCACCACACAGACCGATCAGAGACTCTTTGCATTTGGTTACACATTCGAACAGTTGTCCTTGCTTTTGGCTCCTATGGCCCTTGGTGGTAAGGAGGCATTGGGCTCCATGGGTAACGATGCACCATTGGCTTGTTTGAACGAGAACCCAGTCTTGTTGTATGACTACTTCAGACAACTCTTTGCCCAAGTTACCAACCCACCTATTGATCCAATCAGAGAGGCTAATGTTATGTCTTTGCAATGTTTCATTGGTCCACAGGGTAACTTGCTCGAGATGAATGCTAGTCAGTGTAACAGACTCCTGCTTGAATCTCCAATCATGAAACCAACACAATTCCAGGCTTTGAAGAACATCACCAAGATTATTCCATCTTGGTCTGTTGCTGACATTGATATCACTTTCCCAAAGGCGGATGGATTGCTTGGATACATGGATACCATTGAGAGAATCACAAACGAGGCTTCAGAGGCTATCTACAATGAAAACCAAATCATTGTCTTGTCTGACCGTGCCATATCCGCTGACAGAGTTGCCATTTCAGCATTGATTGCCATTGGTGCCATTCATCATCACTTGATTCGTCAGAAGCAACGTTCTAAGGTTGCATTGGTCCTTGAAACTGGTGAGGCTAAGGAAGTTCACCACTTCTGTGTCTTGCTCGGTTATGGTGCAGATGCCGTCTTCCCTTACTTGGCCATGGAGACTCTTGTCAGAATGAACCAAGAGGGTTTGATCAGAGAGGATATCAGCGATGAGAAGATCATTGAGAACTATAAGCATGCCGTTGATGGTGGTATCTTGAAGGTTATGTCTAAGATGGGTATTTCCACATTGGCCTCTTATAAGGGTGCCCAGATCTTTGAAGCATTGGGTATCGATAACTCTGTTATTGATGTCTGTTTCAACGGTACCGCTTCCAGAATCAGAGGTGTTACATTCGAATACATTGCTCAAGATGCATTCTCCTTGCATGAAAGAGGTTACCCATCCAGAGCCACTGTCAAGCCAATTGGTCTTCCAGAATCCGGTGAATATCACTGGAGAGATGGCGGTCCAAAGCACGTCAACGAGCCAGTCGCTATTGCCTCTTTGCAAGATGCTGTTAGAAACAAGAACGAGCACGCATTTGAGATGTATGCCAAAAAGGAGTACGAAGCCATTAAAGATTGTACTTTGAGAGGTTTGCTTGAGCTCGATTATGAGAACTCTACCCCAATCCCATTGGATCAGGTTGAACCATGGACCGATATTGCTCGTCGTTTCGCCTCTGGTGCTATGTCTTACGGTTCCATCTCCATGGAGGCACACTCCACTTTGGCCGTTGCCATGAACAGAATGGGTGCAAAGTCCAACTGTGGTGAAGGTGGTGAAGACTCTGAACGTTCCATTGTTAACGAGAATGGTGACACCATGAGATCTGCCATTAAGCAGGTTGCCTCTGCTAGATTTGGTGTTACTTCCCACTACTTGTCTGATGCTGATGAGATTCAGATCAAGATGGCACAAGGTGCTAAGCCAGGTGAAGGTGGTGAACTTCCAGGACACAAGGTTTCTCAGTCCATTGCCAAGACAAGACACTCCACTCCAGGTGTTGGTTTGATTTCTCCACCACCACATCACGATATCTACTCTATTGAAGATTTGAAGCAGTTGATCTACGATTTAAAGTGTGCCAACCCAAGAGCTGGTATCTCCGTCAAGCTTGTCTCTGAAGTTGGTGTCGGTATCGTTGCCTCTGGTGTTGCTAAGGCTAAGGCTGACCACATTTTGATCTCCGGTCACGATGGTGGTACCGGTGCTTCCAGATGGACTGGTATTAAGTATGCTGGTCTTCCATGGGAACTTGGTTTGGCTGAGACTCATCAGACTTTGGTCTTGAACGACTTGAGAGGAAACGTTGTTGTTCAGACTGATGGTCAATTGAGAACCGGTTTCGATATTGCTGTTGCCGTTCTTCTTGGTGCTGAGTCCTTCACTTTGGCTACCATCCCGTTGATTGCATTGGGTTGTATTATGATGAGAAAGTGCCATTTGAACTCTTGTCCAGTTGGTATTGCCACTCAGGACCCAGAGTTGAGAGACAAGTTCAAGGGTGCTCCAGAGCATGTCATCAACTTCTTCTACTACTTGATTCATGACTTGAGAAAGATCATGGCCAAGCTTGGTTTCAGAACCATTGATGAGATGGTTGGTCACTCTGAGAAGTTGAGAGCTAGAGAGGACCGTAACACTAAGACTTGCAACATTGACTTGTCTCCAATTTTGACTCCAGCTCACTCCATCAGACCAGGTGTTGCTACAAGATTTGTCAAGAAGCAGGACCACAAGTTGCACGTTCGTCTTGACAACAAGTTGGTTGATGAGGCTGAAATCACTTTGGATAAGGGTTTGCCTGTCACCATTGATGCTGAGATCATCAACACTGACCGTGCATTGGGTGCTACTTTGTCTTATCGTATCTCCAAGAGATTCGGTGAACATGGTTTGCCACAAGACACAGTTGTTGTCAACATTAAGGGTTCTGCTGGTCAATCCTTCGGTGCCTTCTTGACCAGTGGTGTCACTTTCTTCTTGGAAGGTGATGCTAACGATTACGTTGGTAAAGGTCTTTCCGGTGGTAGATTGGTTATCAAGCCACCAGCAGGCGCTGCTTTCAAGTCTTATGAGAACGTTATTGTTGGTAACACTTGTTTCTATGGTGCTACTTCTGGTAACGCCTTCATCAGTGGTGCTGCAGGTGAACGTTTCGCTGTTCGTAACTCTGGTGCTACTATTGTTGTTGAGAAAATCAAGGGTAACAATGCCTTTGAGTACATGACTGGTGGTCGTGTTGTTGTTTTGTCCCACATGGACTCCATCAACGCCTTTGCTGGTGCTTCTGGTGGTATCGCTTATGTCTTGGTTTCCGACTTCAAGGAGTTCTCTGCTAGAGTTAACCATGAGACCATTGAGTTGTCCTCTTTGGCTGACCCAGTTGAGATTGCATTTGTTAAGGGTCTCATTGAAGAGCACCGTCACTACACCAACTCTGAGCTTGCTGACAGAATCTTGAAGAACTTCAACTACTACTTGAGTTCATTTGTTAAAGTGTTGCCAGTTGACTACAAGAAGGTGCTTGAGGCTGAAAAGAAGAAGGTTGCAGAGTTGAAGAGAATTGAGTCTGAGAAGTTCCTCAAGTCCTTCCAGAGATTGGACCCAGATGCTGATGTCACCAATGGTGAGGTTAAGAAGAACCGTGTTACAGCCATCTCTAACAGATCTGGTCACAAGGAGCCAAAGATCCTTGATCTTGAGGACACTATTCAGGACAAGTTGCTCCAAGAGAAGAAGGTTGAAAAGTTGGACAAGGTTCGTGGTTTCATCAAGTACAAGCAACGTCATGAGACCTACAGAGGAACCAAGACAAGAACCAAGGACTGGAAGGAGTTGTCCAAAGCCTTGTCTAAGTCTGAGGCTAACTTCCAGACTGCTCGTTGTATGGACTGTGGTGTTCCATTCTGTCAATCTGACACTGGTTGTCCAATTTCTAACGTCATTCCAAAGTTCAATGAGTTGGTGTTCAACAAGCAGTGGAAGGCTGCATTGGAGAAGTTGTCTGAGACTAACAACTTCCCAGAATTTACAGGAAGAGTTTGTCCAGCTCCTTGTCAAGGTGCTTGTGTCTTGGGAATCATTGAGGACCCAGTTGGTATCAAGTCTATTGAGCGTTTGATCATTGACAATGCCTTTGAGCAAGGTTGGGTTGTTCCAAAGCCACCTTCAGTCCGTACCGGTAAGAGAATTGCCATTGTTGGTTCTGGTCCTGCTGGTTTGGCCTGTGCTGATCAGTTGAACAAGGCTGGTCACTCTGTCACCGTCTACGAGCGTGCTGACAGACCAGGTGGTCTTTTGATGTATGGTATTCCAAACATGAAGCTGGACAAGGGTGTTGTCAAGAGACGTACCGATTTACTTGAGGCTGAAGGTATCAAGTTCGTCTGTAACTCTCAGATTGATGACTTGACCCCATTGAGGGCCGACAATGATGCTGTTGTGCTGGCTATTGGTTCTACGATCCCAAGAGACTTGAAGATTCCAGGTCGTGACTTGAAGAACATTGACTTTGCCATGACTTTGTTGAAGAACAACACTCAGGCTTTGCTTGATGACTACTTGCCAGAGATCCGTTCTAAGATGGAGGGTAAGAATGTTGTCGTCATTGGTGGTGGTGATACTGGTAATGACTGTATCGGTACTGCTGTCAGACATGGTGCAAAGTCCGTTGTTAACTTTGAGTTGTTGCCACAACCACCTCAGGAACGTTCTAGAGACAACCCATGGCCACAGTGGCCAAGAATCTTCAGAGTTGATTACGGTCATGCTGAGGTTAAGGACCACTACGGTAAGGATCCACGTGAATACTGCATCTTGTCTAAGGAGTTCATTGGTGACGAGGAAGGTAATGTCAAGGCCATCCGTACCGTCAGGGTTGAATGGAAGAAGTCTGAATCTGGTGTCTGGCAAATGAATGAGATTCCAAACTCCGAAGAGACCTTTGAAGCCGACTTGGTTCTCTTGTCCATGGGTTTCGTTGGTCCGGAGATCACAAAGATGGAGGTTCAGAAGTCCCCAAGAGGTACCATCCCAACCCTCAACAACTCCAGTTACCAGGTTGAAGACAAGGTGTTTGCCGCTGGTGACTGCAGAAGAGGTCAATCCCTCATTGTTTGGGGTATTCAGGAGGGAAGACAGTGTGCTAGAGAGGTTGATCAGTTCCTTGAAGGTAACACTAAGCTTCCAGGTAACGGTGGTATCGTTAAGAGAGACTTCAAGCTATTGGAGGACTTGGCCAATGGCATTGAGCAGGCTGCATGAGCATTTTTTATTGTTGTTATATTAGCTGTTGTTTTATTGTATTTATTGATATTTATAAAGGTTGTTAAGTTCATCATTGCAAAGGTTGTGTAGTGGTATGAGTACAAGGTGCGTCTTGACTCCACAACGCTCATGCGGCATGACTCCGGACGCCCGATCACAGGCCCGGAACCTCTAAACAGTTATCAGGGCTTCGGACACAAACCTACGGAGATTTCTTATCAATTGTAACATAAAATTAAAATCATTAGTCATGGACCATGCAAAAACGGGGGCTAGAACAACAGGAAAATGCGTTGATTATCTTGGAAGTTCGCCATTGGGTGGGCGGGCTGTGGCTTTTTCTGGGCGAAGATAGAGAGAGGCAGGCAGCCTGCTTGAACCCTTGTGCTTTAGAATGTGTGTGTCGTTAAAAAAACAGAGAGTGGGAGTAGTGTATAATGGATCACTTCTTGATCATGCCTTTGACCTTAGAGAACAAGCCACCCTTCTTCTGCTTTTCTCTCTGTTTGTTCTGGTCCTCGCTGGCACTGTTCTTTGGGGAAATCATGTTACCAAAGCCGCCCCTACCGATACTAAGGGAGTTGTTCTTACCATCCTGCCCACTGATTACGGGTGTAATGTAGTCTTCTGGATCAGCGTCGACATCCTGGAGCTTTCTCGCCAAACGGGCGTCTGTGTTCTTGTGCATGTTACCAGCTCCCCCACGTCCTGTGGAGAACACTGGCTGAAGAAGGTTGGGCGTCTGTGAGCCCTGATCAACAACATGAGGTTGTGGGGCCTCAGTAGAGGTCTTGATGTTACCAACACCTCCACGTCCAGTGGACACTCTGTACTGTTTGGACATGTCGTCGTCGTAATGTTCTTGCATCGTGAAAGGATTTCGTTTCAAGCTCTGGGGTGAGGGACCAGCCTGGGCTTTATATGCTTTGGGCTTCTTGGCTACGGCATCGATCACACCAAAGTCGTGACGTGAATTTGGGAGAGCGGCAAAATTCGCGGAAAACCTTGGCGCACGTGACCTGTACACCCGCACACCACACTAAATAGCTACATGTACCTGGAGGGTGGGAATAGAAGTTCATTAGGAGCCCCGAACCGATCTATCGAGTGTATATCACATAAAGTCGTCATCACCAAAGTCATCAAAGTTGTCAACCACAACGTCGGCGTCCTTCTTAAAGGCACCACCCAAGTTTGGTCTAGCGGCCTTGGCCTTCTTCTTACCAGCACCACCAGTAGCGGTACCACCAGCCTTAGCCAATCTAGCCTGTCTCTCCTGTCTCTCCTTATCCTTCATGACAACGTTCAATGTGGAGATAGCCTTTCTGATGTTCTCAGTAGACATTGGCTTGGCCATGTCTCTGATCAAGTCGATAGCCAAGTTAGAGGCGTAGTACAAAGAGCTCTGTTCAGCGAGCTTGTTCATCACAGGTGTCAAACCCTTTCTCAACTTTTCATAGTCCTGCTTGGTCTCTGGCTGGAAGAGAGGATGCTCATCAATAGGAGTGTCTGCAGTGAGGGCTGCAGCTGCCTTGGCAGCGGCTGCCTTAGCGGCTTTCTCTCTTGGATGCTCGTTCAATCCCAAGTCACCAAAGAGATCAGAAGCACTTCTCATGTCAGAGTCAAGCTCGGCCTGTCTCTCAAGAGCCTTACGTGTCTTAGCATCAACCTTGCTGAGGTCGGCAGCCTTTGTTGTGGTCTTAGCAGCAGCCTTTGGAGCAGCCTTCTTAGCAGCTGGCTTTGGCTTTGGCTTCTCTTCCTCCTCCGCATCCCAGGATTCAAGAACTGGATCATCGTCATCGGCAAAGTCGTCATCCCAGTTGGTAGCAACCTTAGCATCGGAGGATGGAACCTCAAAATCGTCGTCGTCTATAACGCGTTAGTAAATGATATGACACGGTTTAGGTTCCCCATCATCACTGATTACGAGAGGAATTGCCATTAATGAGGCTCATCTCGGGAAAAATTGGGCATTGTACCCCCACAATGAAGATGGAATATAACCTATTCAGATGTTTATCAGACAAACATACCCCAAGACATTGTGAATATTAGTGAAAGAGGGTTTAGGTGTTTTCAAAAAGGAGGTGTCAGGTGTCAAGAGGTGTAACTTCACCCGCCGCTTTCTGCTTTTTTCGACGATCGCGTCTACTTTCCGGGGGCAAATTTCTGTCGGAAGTCAGAAAACACCCGCACATCTCCACCTCTCTCCTACTATTAGTGCGCATCTTTCCATTAACACTTTTGAAATTTACCATATTAAACATTCTAATACCATAAAATTGCCTTACCAGAGGCATTTCCACCAACAACCCAGTTCTGTGTAGGGTGGAAGTTGGCAACAGCAGGCACACTCGTCATCAACTCATGACCCAGATGAGCCAACTGGTTTCCATCTCTATCGTAGATGTCAAAGTACTTCTTCATATTGGCAATGACAAACTTTTCCACATGGTCACTAGGGTATCTGTGCCATCTTGCCTTTAGAATTGACACCCATTTTCCCGTCTGACAGTTGTGACGGATAGTGTGGTTTGGTTCAAGTTCACTTGAGAGCGTATGGTTCTTCTTCCACTTGTGTGCGTCCTTCCCTAGGTTAAAGATTCTGATTGTATCATCATAACCATCACATACAATGTCATTAGAGTGGTTCCAGTCAGCAACAGACACAGACAGACGAGACGAATACTCGCCAACAACATGCACAGTATCAAGCTTGTCATCCCATTCATCCCAAGTACATGGTTCCACAGCTCTCAAATCAAAGATTTTCATCGTTCTGTCCAGCGAGCCTGTAGCAATCTGATCTCTGTTGTTTGGATTCACTGTAAATCCACCGATCTTCTTGTTTGAAAGTCGGAATATCTGTCTCTTGCTGTGATCATTTGCACGTAGATCAAGACGACCAAATTGGCCCTGCATGGTGGTATAATACATCTCATTTGGATGACCCATATTAATATCCGTAATTCCTGTGTTTCCTCTGTTGATGAACACCTGGTCGGACTTCATCTTTGTCAAATCGGTGTATCTGATGGAACCATCGTAACTTGCAGTGTAAACTTTTGTTGTGTCTTCATTGTTGAATTCCATCTTGGAGATTGTATATCCATGGAGCTTGACTTTTGTAATGGAAACTTCTTCAGTTTCATCAGCATCCCAAAGGCCGAAGTAACCTTCGTTATCACCACCGAGAATGACCTTTTTGGTCTCAGATGGATGGAAGCACATGTATGTCATTCTTGTGGTGCCAATCTTGATATCATTCGGACGATGATGTTCATAGAGATTCAAATTGTTGAATTCTTCTCTGAGTTTCTTGACTTCCTTTGATGAATTCTTATCCTTCTTCACCATTTGTTCATAGAAATCACCAATTGAGAGAGATCTGTTGTCGGCAGCAATTGAAGATAACTTCTCCAACAACTTACCTTCCTCCTCCTCTCCACGCTCAGATTTCACCTTGGAATCATTATCCTTCAGCAAATCCATTAAACTGAGCTCGCCATTAACTCTAATGTTCTTGAGTTTCTCAATCCTTTCCTTCTCCAATCTCTGTCTCTCCGCTTCCCTTTCCTTTTCGATCTCAGAAGCTTCTGTGGTGTTGTTTCCATCTGCATCTAATATAACACCAGCAAGTCTTCTGGATCGTCTGGTTGGTACTGGGAGTTCTCTTTTCTGTTCTCTCTTAACTCTAGGAGATGATGTTGCTTTCTTGTCTGTCTCAGTCTTGATCCTCTTAGCAATGTCTCCTGAGATGGTATTGAGGTTAAGCTGACTGAGAAGTCTCTTATTTCTCTCGATGTTTGCCTTTCTCTGCCTTTCAAACTCGCTCTCTTCCATAACTGTCATAGATTCTTTGATTGATGATAAAACAAAGTGAGAGAGATCAACGAGGACGCGTCGCTTCAAATTTCGTGTCGCGTATTTTGTAAGGCCCAAACCAAAAAAAAAAAAAAAAAAAAAAAAAAAGCTTTTTCCCCATCTCATCTCTCGGGCCGTCTGTGTGGACAAGGCCATCACCGCTACAACAATGTCAAACATTCTTAAAGTATTAAATCCTCCAGAAAGCAGAGACCTCCAGCCTGAGGAATATCAAGATTGTTTCTCTTGTCAAGTCATGGCGACGGTTTCTTCACTTGCAGCTGGTGCCTGGTTCGCCACCGGTCAAGTCTTCCAAGATGATAAGATCACACCCGAAGAGAATCTCAAAAAGAATCCAATCTGGTGGAGAAACTTCATCAAAGCAAGTGGATATGGTCTAATTGCATTTGGTGTGTATAGAGGTACCGAAGGTTGGTTATGGAATACCGACAAGTACAACAAGTCCAAGCTTAACGAGTGAACGAGCAATACGAGTATATGGAACGAGACTCTTATGAATGTTATGATATTCTGAACCAAATCAAAACGGGACGGAAACCTTTTATGCAATTCAATTGTCATTCTGTAGAGATACATAACTACTTCTTCACCGGCTTCTTTAGCTTCTTGGCCAAATGTCTCAACAGTGGACCACTCTCTTCCTTCTCGTACTTCTTCAATAATCCCGTTGGCATGTTCAGCAATTCCTGTGGGGTTGGGCGTTCGTTCTGTTTCTTAAGACAGATATCCACAAAGTCACATAACTCCGTACTGTGTTTCACTCTAGGTAGCGATGGTGGATCCTCGTTAACGATTCGTTGCAAGAGGTCCAAGATACCATTCGGTTTGTCCTTCTTTCCAAATGGGAATTCTCCTGTTGATAGTTCAATAAGCATTAATCCAAGGGACCAAACATCACCTTTTATACTGTATACGTCACCTTGGATCCTCTCTGGTGACATGTATGTGGATGTTCCGACAAATGTGTCGGCAATGGAATTGTTGTTGAGTTCACGACTGACACCAAAATCACAAATCTTCACTTCTCCTTTTGAATTGAGTAAAACATTTGAAGGTTTGATGTCTCTGTGAATAATCTTGTGTGAAGTGTAGAGGTAGCTGAGTCCCTGTAGGACTGCATATGTGATTTTGCTGAGATAAACCTCCTTGAGGAATCCAAGTTTCTGAAGAATGTGATCAAGAGATAAGCAATCCATATACTCTGTGCATATAATAACACCATTTGAGTAAATGTTTGGGACCTCCTCTGACGCCGGTATTATAGGTAGCTTGTTATCATTAGGTGGTGCGGCGCTGTTGGCTTGGCCATCACTCGGTGTCTTGTCTGGGGTCACTGTTGAGGTTGCAGACGTACTGCCATTATCAATAAAAACAGCGCCATAGAAGTCAATAACATAGGGGCTCTTCACTTCATTAAGAATCTTGAGCTCCCTCAGAATCTGATTTTGTACTTTGAAGTTGTTCTCAAACAATATTTGCTTTTTTGCCATGATTTTGTTTGTTGGGACGTGGAGGGCTTTTGAAACAACCCCACTCTGGCCCTCTCCCAACGTCTTCAACGTTAGCAAATCACGTTGTTTGAGGCCAAATGTTTTGTTGATGGAAAGTGTAAGCCTTTCAAAGTTCTCAATGAGCTCCAAGTCTTCAGGTTTGCTTGATATTGCGGACTTCGGTGTGAGTGAAGGTGTAATGCTGAGTCCATTGGGAGAAGTGAGTCCGGACGGTGTTACAGATGGCGAATCATCACTGAGTGTGAGTTTCTTAAGGTTTCTTCTCTTGAGTGTCTTTGGCTGGAAGATAGTAGGCGCCTGATCAGGGGTGCCAAGGGGGGTATTTGGAGAAGATGCTGATATCGGTGGTGTTTGGAGAGGCTTCGGATAATCCTTGGGGATGTTGTCCAGTACAATTGGCGGCAGCGGTTTGTTTCTGCTAGCGTTGAGGCTCAGCGTTGACGACTTACGATGTGACATCTCGTCGTTATCAGTGAGTCTTCCTGTTGATGATGCCAGGGAGCTTCCTTCGTCTGATCGTTGGAATCCCAAGACGTTTACCCACCCTCCACTCGAAATTCCCTTGCGCGAAGTTGAGGCGCGCGCACACAATAATAGTCGCGAATTACTGGTCTTTCCGAATTTGGCTGTTTTTCAAATTGATATGAGGGAATTAATCGACGTTGCCAAGATTGGAAATCAATACGCGAAACAACTTTCTGACTGCGCTGGTTCGTTGGACGAAAAATCCCGTCGGTTAGCCACCCTTCCCTCCCCCTTAACACTCTCCAGACTCTTCACCTTTTCCCAACTTCCCTTACTTTCCTACAACTCCATCGATACACGTTCTATCTGACACGTGACTCCTTGTTTCATATTACACTGACTTCCCTGTTCCTCAATTGAGCCGTGGCCGCACTTTACACTTACTTTGCTAGCCGCCGAAGAACAAACTTCCTTTTGAACAATAGTCAAGACAAGATCACGTCTGCTTATCAACAAAGAGAACACATATATCACACATAAACACACAATGTCGGACGACTGGAAGAAGAATTTGAACCTCCCTGAAAAGGACACAAGACCACAGACAGATGATGTGCTCAAGACGAAAGGTAACTCCTTTGAGGATTTCTACCTTAGTCGAAAGTTACTTATGGGTATCTTCGAAGCCGGTTTCGAGAAACCTTCACCTATCCAAGAAGAGAGTATCCCAGTTGCCCTGGCTGGTCGTGATATCCTAGCCAGAGCTAAGAACGGTACAGGTAAGACTGCCTCTTTCATCATTCCAACTTTGGAGAAGGTGAAACCAAAGATTGACAAAATCCAGGCTTTGATTCTCCTTCCTACCAGAGAACTTGCATTGCAGACATCACAAGTCGTTAGAACTTTGGGTAAGCACTTGGATATTGAGTGTATGGTTACCACCGGTGGTACCTCCCTTAGAGATGATATTATCAGATTGAACGAGACTGTCCATATCCTCGTTGGTACACCGGGTCGTGTCTTGGATTTGGCCGGTAGAGGTCTTGCTGACCTTTCCCAATGTGGTATCTTTGTCATGGATGAGGCTGATAAGATGCTTTCTCCAGAGTTCCAGCTTTTGATTGGTCAGATTTTGGACTTCCTTCCCCAGAAGCACCAGTCTCTCTTGTTCTCCGCTACTTTCCCATTGTCCATCAAGCAGTTCATTGCTGACAACCTCAAGAACCCATATGAGATAAACCTCATGGATGAGTTGACCTTGAGAGGTATTACAAACTACTACGTTTACTTGGAGGAGAACCAGAAGCTTACTTGTTTGAACACATTGTTCTCCAAACTTCAGATTAACCAGTGTATTATCTTCTGTAACTCTGCAAAGAGAGTTGAGCTTTTAGCCAGAAAGATTACAGAGTTGGGTTTCTCTTGTTTCTACTCACATGCTAGAATGCCACAGGATGCCAGAAACAAGGTCTTCCATGATTTCAGACAAGGTAAGGTTAGAACCCTCGTCTGTTCTGATCTTTTGACCAGAGGTATTGATATTCAAGCCGTCAATGTCGTCATTAACTTTGACTTCCCAAAGACTGCCGAGACATACTTGCATAGAATTGGTAGATCTGGAAGATTTGGACACTTGGGTTTGGCCATTGACTTTATCACTTGGAACGACCGTCAAAACATGTACAGGGTCGAGAGAGAACTTGGTATTGAGATTCCAAAGATTCCAACTGAGATTGATGAGAGCTTGTACGTGGCAAAGAACACAAAGACCGTTCCAAAGCCATTCCCAATTCAGAGCTTGCCAAACGCCTACACTGGTGGCTTCGGTTACAAGGGTCAGCCAACTGAGCAGCAACAGCAGCAACCACAACAACAGTCTGCAACTCCACAACAGCACAACACTGCTCCTCAACAAACTCAGGCACCAGCCCCACCAGCAGGCCTTCCACAAAACTTCGCTGCTAGACCACAACAGCCACAAGCACAAGGTTACCCACAACAGGGATTCCCACAAGGGTTCCCTCCACAAGGTTACCCACAAGGTTATCCACCACAAGGATTCCCTCCACAGGGCTACCCACCACAGGGTTATACTCCTCAGGGTTTCCCACCACAAGGTTACCCACAACAGTTTAACGGTAACGGTGCTGTTCAGCAGCCTCAACAGGCTCAGCAGGCCCAGCAGGCTCAACAGTAAAGGTTGAATCCCGAATTGTCATGACACGTTATGCCCTCACAACTGCTCTTTGATTTTGATAACGCAACAAAAAATAACCATTAAAAAACCACAAAAAAATCCGTTTCAGTTCTTCCTTTATTATCTGTTTTTATCACTTTTGTTATACTGTCTTTGTCTTGTTGCCTTGTTTTTTATGCTCTGGATCCCCGGTTTGCTTACATGTTGTTACTTTAGAATGTGAAAAGTATTTGCACTGGAGGATCTGAGTTGTTGAATCTACGGTTACGATACGTTACGCTTGTGCACTCTTGTTTTTTTTGTCCCATTGTCGTCATATGTTTTAAGAGCCCATCATCCATGGTGCCCTTGAATGGCTGCCTCTTTGGGAGACTTTGATGTTTTGGGGAGGTTTGTTTCGATCTTTGATCACTTTTTTCCTCCCCGTCATTGTCCAGTATGTTGAATTGAGTTACTTCTGGGGTCTGTATTTTATTATACACGGTTACCTTGGCCCCGTTGTAAATCCATGTTGTAGCAACGAACTTCTCCAGAGTCAGATGTGTCCCGAACCGGAATTCCCAGTCAATTTTCAAAATTTTGCATGTAAATTAACATCCGCACACCACAGGTCATCCTAGTAATAAATTTTGACGGGTACTCTCTTAACCCATCAGAGATCGAAAGTGACGAGAAGAGGTCATCAGGTATCTTCCCTTTCCCTCCCGCTTAATATGTCTCTCAACTTGCTTGTCATCGGTAACGGTGGCCGTGAACACGCTCTCGTCTGGAAGCTTTCCCAGTCGAAGACTGTCAAGCACATCTATGTCGCCCCAGGTAACGGTGGTACTGATCTCCTTCCAAACGTGACCAACGTTCCAATCTCCTCTTCCAAGGCTGACTTCCAGAAGCTCGTGGCCTTTGCTCAGGAGAAGAACATTGACCTCGTTATCCCAGGTCCAGAGGAGCCATTGGTCAACGGTATCTCCTCTTGTTTCAAGAAGATTGGTGTCCCAGTCTTTGGTCCATCTGAAAAGGCTGCCGCCATGGAGGGTTCCAAGGCCTTCTCCAAGGACTTCATGGCCAAGCACAACATCCCAACTGCTGAGTTCAAGAACTTCACCGATTACGAGGCTGCCAAGTCCTACGTTCAGAGTGTTTCTCACAATGTGGTTATCAAGGCCTCAGGTATCGCTGCCGGTAAGGGTGTTCTCATCCCATCCAACAAGGAGGAGGCATTCGCTGCTCTTAAGACCGTTATGGTTGACAAGGAATTCGGTTCCGCAGGTGATGAGGTCGTTGTTGAGGAGTTCATGGATGGTGATGAGATTTCTATCCTCACTTTATCCGATGGTTACTCTTACTACAACTTGCCAGCTGCTCAGGACCACAAGAGAATTGGTAATGGTGACACTGGTTTGAACACTGGTGGTATGGGTACTTATGCTCCAGCTCCAGTTGCCACTCCAGCCTTGATGAAGCAGATTGACGACACCATCATCAAGCCATCCATTGATGGTATGAGAAAGGATGGTTTCCCATTCGTTGGTGTCTTGTTCACTGGTATCATTATCACTGCTACTGGCCCAAAGGTTCTTGAATACAACGTCAGATTCGGTGACCCAGAGACACAGTCTGTTTTGCCATTGTTGACTGAAGACACTGATTTGGCTCAGATCTTCCTTGCTGCCGCTGAAGGTAGATTGGACTCTGTTGAACTCAAGGTCAAGAAGGACACTTTTGCCACAACAGTTGTCATCGCTGCTGGTGGTTACCCAGAGGCATACAAGAAGGGTGACAAGATCACCATTGATGAGGATATTCAGGCTTATGTCTTCCATGCCGGTACCATCAAGAAGGAGGATGGTTGTGTTTACACAAACGGTGGTAGAGTCATTGCATCCACTGCCATTGGTGGTTCTGTCGAGGAGGCTGTTAAGAACGCCTACGCTGGTGTTGAGAAGATCCACTTTGACAACAAGTACAACAGAACAGATATTGCACACAGAGCCTTCAGAGATGCTAATAAGCAAGAAGGTCTCACTTATGCCACTGCTGGTGTTTCCGTTGACAACGGTAACTTGCTTGTGGAGAACATCAAGGCCATGGTCAAGTCTACAAGAAGACCAGGTGCCGATTCAGACATTGGTGGTTTCGGTGGTGTCTTTGACCTCAAGGCTGCTGGTTACAAGACCGATGAGACTTTGATGGTCGCTGCTACTGATGGTGTTGGTACCAAGTTGAGAATTGCCCAGATCTTGGATATCCACGACACCGTTGGTATTGATCTTGTTGCTATGAACGTTAACGATTTGATCGTTCAGGGTGCTGAGTCCTTGTTCTTTTTGGATTACTTTGCAACTGGTAAGTTGGACATTAAGATTGCCGCTGACTTCGTCAAGGGTGTTGCTGACGGTTGTAAGCTCGCTGGCTGTGCTCTTGTTGGTGGTGAAACCTCTGAGATGCCAGGTATGTACGAGCCAGGTCACTACGACACAAACGGTACCGCTGTCGGTGCTGTCAACAGAAACAAGGTTCTTCCAAAGATTAACGAGATGGCTAAGGGTAACGTTCTTTTGGGTTTGGGATCTGATGGTGTTCACTCCAATGGATTCTCTCTTGTTCGTAAGATCATTGAGACTTATGGATTCTCTTACACTGACTCCGCCCCATGGAAGCCAGAATCTACCATTGGTAAGGAGTTGCTTGTTCCAACAAGAATCTACGTGAAGCAGCTTCTTAAGCCAATTCAGAAGGACTTGATTCTTGGTCTTGCACACATCACAGGTGGTGGTCTCTTAGAGAACATTCCAAGAGCCTTGCCAAAGCATCTGAGTGCGCGTGTTGACATGAACACTATCCAAGTTCCAGACATCTTCAAGTGGTTCGGTACTACTGCCAAGGTTCCAGTCATGGATTTGTTGAAGACATTCAACGTTGGTATTGGTATGGTTGCCATTGTTGAGAAGGAAAATGTTGCTGAAGTGACAAAGTTGCTTGAGGAGGCTGGTGAGAGAGTGTACCAGATTGGTGAGCTGGTTGAGAGAGGAGATGATGCTGGTACCATCATCGTTAACGCTGAGGGTTTGTACTAAGCGTTTTGCTTTTTATGTATAAATTAACGAATAGATTTTTACGAAATTCCTGTTATGTGCTTTGTTTGCCCCGTATATGTACATGGTGGTGGTTGGGTATATAATATAAACGTTTTACACAGCTTGGAATGGGTTCTCCTTAAGAGCACGTTGGATCTGGTTCTCCACGTGTTGGTAGACAGTGAAGGCAACACCTCCAGAAGTACCAACCTTAAGCAATCTTGGAACCCAACCAGCCCAGAAAGTTCTAACACCTTCCTCAATGAAGATTCTGTATGCACACTCCAAAGAGTTTCTGTATAGGTAGTATGTCTCACGACTCTGCATTCTGGTCTTGACAACATCAATAGGCTGAGTAACTGCAACCACCATGACTGAACTCGTCACACCAATAGCGAATGTCAAGTACGTGTTCATTTCACCGCCGTGTGGAGCAAAGAAGGATCGAAGCCATGTGTATGTTCCGAATCTAACTGCACTGTTCGATGTCTGTCTAATCAATGTTGGCATGGTACCTTGAAGGAACCCTCTGAATCCTCTGGTTTGCCAGATTTCCAAAGCTGCTTGTGTCATACTTGTTGGTGGAGACTTATCCCATTTCTTCTTAGCTAGCACCATTGGATGATTGGCAAATGCATCATGAGACTTGTGGAAAGTCTTCTTCATGGCTGACACAGCATCAACTTTTGTAGCAGGTTTTGTCTCCTCAACGATTTTTTCTTGACCACGCTCACGTCTACTGCGAATGAGTGCACTTTCAATCATTGCAGTCTTGATGTTTTCAAATGGGATGATCCAAAGAGATTCGATGAATCCAGTCATGGCACCAGCAACAACCAATCTCGGAGCAGAAGTCTTACCATTATCATTTGCCATGAATTTGGAAGTTTGGTTGAAGACAATAAAACGGGATCCAGATTTCAAAGCATTACCAATGTTGAGGGCACCACATCCGCTGAAGTAGTACTTGGCCTGATGTTGAAGCTCTGGAGATGAGATAAAGCCCTTTGCATCTGGGATTCTGAGATGAAGCTGCGATACTGTCTTTGCGAACTCAAATGGATATGTAAGAGTTGTTTGGATAAGAGAAGCAGCAACACCTGAGATGATGGATGTTAGGAGATTAGGCTATGGGGTTCTGTTAGTTAGACGTTCATGGGAAAGCTTGCTCTCCGGGAAGAGAAAAGACATACCTCCACTTGCAAGTCTCGTGAGAGCTTAGAATTGCTGATATGAGACTTTCTATGGTGTGAGCTTGGTGGTAGTTCCTTGTCCATCTTGTCTTCTGACGCTGTGACTGGGCCGCTACCAAAACAGTCGCAGAGGCCGTAGAGGTGGTGCTAGTAAAGTTGTCATGATCAATTTGATGGAGTCGCGAAATCACGTGATTATCACGTGACCAGAGCGCGCAGGCAGCCATGGATCTGCACACAACTCGTTTGGAACGAGCCCTGGGAGACTTTTCCAGTGTTTAGCCTGTTGTTATTATCCGGATTGTAGACCGGGAATATCAGACGTATCACAAGGGAATTACACAGCAAAGATCAGAGGGCCGATGTGCCGTGGATCAACGCGGTCAACAGGGCTCAAAGTAACCCCTGAAAGAGCGCCAAAGGAGCGGACATAAGTCAATTGCTGAGTCCTTCCCATCTCCCATCGCCAGACCCGCATATCCACCCCCTTGCGTTACAGTGCTCGCCGTAAGCACGATCTAATGGGTTCCTAGACCCACTTCAGAGACTTGTAAGCCCAGAGATTGAGCCGCTCCGACCATCGCGTTCCCATTTCTTTTTTCCCTGAAACGCGTAAGTTCCCAATTTTTTCGGGAGACTTGTCCTTTCTCTATCAACTAAACCTTGGTAGCTCGTCCACACCATGTCTTCCCTTCCACAGCCTGCTGCTCAGAGTGGCCTGGCCGCTCTCGTTAACAATGGTCCGGTTTCTATCTTGTCCTACTGTGCGTCATCCATTCTCATGACCGTCACCAACAAGTACGTGGTCAACGGCTTCTCGTTCAACATGAACTTTGTTCTTTTGCTCGTCCAGTCCGTCGTCTGTGTTGCTGCTATTGCTGTGCTCAAGGCCTTTGGTGTCATCAACTACAGAGCATTGAACAAGACCGATGCTAAGAACTGGGCTCCAATTTCCCTCTTGCTCGTTGCCATGATCTACACCGGATCCAAGGCTCTTCAGTTTCTTTCTATTCCAGTCTACACCGTGTTCAAGAACTTGACCATCATTTTGATTGCCTACGGTGAAGTCCTCTTCTTCGGTGGTGCCGTCACCCCAATGACCTTGGGTTCTTTCATCTTGATGGTGTTGTCCTCCATTGTTGCTTGTTACGGTGACCAGCAGGCTGATGCCGTCAACTCCGTCTTCAATGCTGGTTACTTCTGGATGTTCACCAACTGTTTCGCATCCGCCGCTTTCGTCCTCTACATGAGAAAGAGAATTAAATTGACCAACTTCAAGGACTTTGACACTATGTACTACAACAACGTTTTGTCCATTCCAATCTTGCTCGTCTCCTCTTTGATCTTGGAGGACTGGTCCCCAGCTAACTTGGAGGCCAACTTCACCCAGTCTTCAGTCATCGCCATGGTTGTCTCAGGTTTGGCTTCCGTCGGTATTTCTTACTGTTCTGGATGGTGTGTCAGAGTTACTTCCTCCACCACCTACTCCATGGTTGGTGCTTTGAACAAGTTGCCAATTGCCCTTTCTGGATTGGTCTTCTTCGATGCTCCAAGAAACTTCTACTCCGTCTCATCCATCTTCTTGGGCTTCATTGCCGGTCTTGTTTACGCCGTTGCCAAGCAGCAGCAGAAGAAATGATCAGTCGATTGTTTGATGAATTGAGAGGCTGTGTACAGTACCAAAGGTTTCTAAGCCAATTAACCGTCCTCGCCCGATTAAGGGAAGTATAGACCAGAGAGTAAACAGCTCTACTTTTTTCCTTGGCCACGTTGTAGATCTGTAGCTGACAAGGATATGCTTATCAAGGTTGGAAGATCGACGTTGAGATCTGCTGGGGACTTGGAGCCT
Source organism: Petasospora easanensis (assembly GCA_030580135.1). Lineage (NCBI taxonomy): Eukaryota > Fungi > Ascomycota > Saccharomycetes > Phaffomycetales > Wickerhamomycetaceae > Petasospora > Petasospora easanensis. Next base: position 158,841 of record JAKTSI010000012.1, on the reverse strand, counting down.
AGTCGCGGTTTTTCTGATCCCCGAAGAAACACCAGACAACAACGCCAACAAGGGAAAACAAAGGGAAGACAAAGGAGGAGAGGCCACTATGACTATCGAGATAGAACAGGCGACTCAGTTGACTGCTGATGAGATCTTCAAGACATACACCCTTAATGATATCACTGACCTCTCACAATCTCTCACGTATGTGTGGTCTGTCTTTACACTATGACAAGAAGGATACTAACACCTGGCAGTAACGCATCTGGAGCTAAGCACAATGAGCTAAGAAACCTCGTTGCTTCACAGTATAGAGACTTGCTCAAAACTGCGGATAGGATCATTGAGATGAATGAACTCTCAAAGAAGAGTGATCGAGAACTGTATGAATTGTCCTTCATGAACAATCCACGTTTGTCTAAAAACATCACAATTGAGAAGAACATTGAGAATTGGATCCCTGATAAACAAGTCTGCCTGAGTGAAATACATCTCAAAGCTCAGAAAAAGGCTGATTTGTTCTTGGAAATGAGTAAGTTGTTGAATCTCAGCGCTGCCGATACCGCCCAGGAAATCGAAGACGTGTTAAGAGGACTCCCAACTGGGGAAGAGTGGTTCAAAGAGAAACAAACAGTCGTGGATGATAAATTGGAAGAATTAGAGATGGTTCTCTTGAGTAAAATTTCACTGATGCCGTTGGATGAGCTGGTGAAACTTGATCAATTCGTTATGGAAACAGAATGGTTCAACAAGGCCAAATTCGAAGATGCATTGTATGAAGCAGTGGCTCATCTCGTCACTTTGGAAAACTTGAAACTGATTCTTTCAAAATTCGAAAAATTCACACCGAAACTCGAACAGAAGTATAAGGCTGAGGTTGATGTCATAATTGCCGAATTGGAGAGCTTGATGTCTACTATTGATGATAAAGGTGTCAAGTTGGAACTCTACACACTCGATCTCGATGATGCCTACTTACAACGCATCAAGTTCTTGACTAATGGTCTCGTGTATGAGAAGTATCAACAGATTGCTACGGAGATCGATAAGGCACACAGTACGCTGAAGTTTGTTGAGACTATTAACAAGAAATTGTATGATACATTGGCTGCTCAGATTTCTGGATTCGTAAAAGAGTTTAAGAAACAGACCGAGGGTGAGAATAACAAGTCCTTGGAGAAGTATCTGGATACTTTACTGTGAACGGTTTATGACAATTTTACGATGCAATATGAACTTAATGTGTAGCTTGGCTGATGCGCGAAGGGGTTCGGTTGGTGTGGTCTATCTCAGGAACTAGGCCAGGGGAATATATAGATCAAAAGCCGAGAAGTCCCTGTCAACTCTTATATCTGAATGATGCAAACAAATAAGAATGTCTTTAGAAGAACTGCAATTGTGTAGTATGTCATGTCTGTCTAGGTGCGAAACACCGGCGGTTGTAGTCGATTCCAAAGTTTTGTGTAAGATACAACCACATCATCATGAGCTCTTTGGGGTGCATAAATCAAATAATTTTCACAGGAGAGTAATATTTAGAAGCCATACAATCCGAATAGTGGCATTAGAACACGTTTTAAGGACTGTCAAAATAGTCAAGTTTTCAAAAAATGGAGTCGTGTTCTTCAAATTGGCAAGTTGAGTTCTCCACTCATTGCATAGAAAGTCAAAACTAACGGATTTTGAGCATTTTGAGCAGCACAGCCTGAAACTATGGTTTTTAATAACTTAAATTGAAATTTTTAGGAGTCTAAGAAAAGTGAGTGTGGAGTAATGCGCATTTAAATCATCCTCAAGAGCGAAATCGCGGTCAGGGTTGATGTGCGGGTGTTTATTACCTTGCAAATAGTTTGCCATTTCTCAAGTTTACAAGCATTCTACAACGTTTCCATAGTTAATATTACTAACTTTATCATTTCACATAAATATATTAGACCTTTGCAACCTAAAAGTCCGTATAAAAAAACGCCAGTATATGGTTCCCAAGGACCTCACGCAAAACTGAGATCCCAACCGAGTCTCTTGACAATCTCATACCAATCAACACATCTTGTTCCTGATGGATCAATAAACCAAACCTGTTCCATAATTGTCTTTGCTCTTTCCAAGTTCTTGAAACTGTATCTCTCAATAATATCCTTGAATCTCTCCAACATCATTCTTCTATCCTTCTTCGTCGTGCAGTTCATACCAGCGATGAACAGTGGGAAACATAAGGAAGATTCCACAGGTGACTTCAGCACAACGTCAAGACACTTCAGCAGTTCACAGAGGATGAATTGAGTTTCCAATGATGATGGGTTTAATCTCAAGACGGATTGACGCAAGTGTAGCTTTGCGGTGAGTTGGAACAGTTCGAAAAGCGTCAGTTGAAGCTCGAGCTCATCTTCAGTGAATTCATTCAGATCTTGTGGGTTTGGTTTCACGTTATTAATCTTGTTCTCCAATGCTGATGCCTTTTGCATGATCTGCAGTAATGAAGAGTATCTCGTATGCTTCACTGGTTGATCGTTGGAGGATTTCACAGATTCAGGTGTATCCAAACCTGGAATCTCGTTCTCGTCAGTATCCCTGTTCTGATCCTCATCTTCATCATCATTCATAATACCATATCCCAAAGAATTGGATGAGATCTTTAACAACTTCTTCGTATGAAGAGCCAATGTGGAAATCTCACCAATGATATTGAACAAAGGCTTCACAATACCTTGTAATGGATCAACACCAAACCCAAAGTTAACCAAGAAGTTATCATAGTCCTCCACGGAGAAGTATGTGCCCCTCTCGCTAGTAGAGCTTGCCAAGAAATCATGATAGGCAAAGTTCGAAATGAGCCAATGTTGTTCCTTATCAGCATTGAATTTGAATAATCCACCACGGTCTCTGATTATCTTAGCTCCCCATTGTAAGAACACTGGCCATTTCCTCACATCACCTTTACAAATCTCTGCACCAATCATGATCAATAAAGTGGAAAGTCTCGTTAATGCATCTTTGTCACCTTTCACTGGGTTATTGTGGATATGATCAAGTGCCTTCTCCATGTATTTAGAACCTTCTCTTTCAAATTCTCCTCCAAGATGGTATCCTGACCATGCAAGGATTGAATACAAGACCCCTTTGTTTTCCATCGCCATAGGAAGGAAGACTTTGGAGTAGTAGTTGGATTCTGGAGGGACGATCGACACAATACCAGAGAGACGATTACGGTAGTAATCAAACAGTTTAGCACCGATTGGGTCAACGTGTAACTCTGTAGGAAATCCAGGTGAATGTATAGGTGATGGTGCATTGATGTTCATAAAGTCAAAGAAAGGAGATTCGAGGATGTTATCAAAATTAAAGGCACTAGGTGATGCTCGTGTCAGTGCTGTTTGCTGTTGTTGTGTAGATAAGGTAGGCTCTTCTTCTTCATCAAGGGATTCAATCTTGTCAGAATACTTGTTACGAATGTTATTCTCAAAGAAGGCATTAAACTCTGTGAAATGATCGTTCATGTTCCCCCATTTTGGAGTGAATCCAGATTTCTGTGCTGTATGTGGCTGATGAGGGTGTAGTTCTTCGATATTGGTTTCAGGTGTTGGTGTTGGAGAGTGAGTCATTCTCATTGGGAAGTTCAAAAGATTCTCAGAGACTGGTGTTTGGCCAGGAGGTCTCACTTCAGTATCAAGCGGATCGGTATCATAATCTTCAAAAGTCGGAATTGCCTTAGGAAGTGGTCTTGGTTCTGGTTTCTGTGCTTGTGGTTTTGTAGGTCGATGAATCGGAGGTACATCAGGAGCAGTTGATTCTCCCATTCCAACAAAGAACGAACCTTGTACTCCACCTTTAGGTTTCTTGTCACTAGACTTGTCAAGCTTCTTCTTTCTTGCATTACTCTCTTCTTCCTCAACTTTCCTCTTCAGTTGTCTCACAGTATCAGCTGACATATCCTCAGAAGCCCAAACACAGTTCTTCCCTAATCGACTGCAATCGGAACATATCGGTCTTTCTTCAGTACACCTCTTCTTTCTAATCTTACAAGTGATACATCCGCCTTTGAGTTTTTTCTTCGTGAAGTGGAAGATCTTAGAGTCAGGCTGACCATGACCAAGATCGTGGATGATAGCTTGGTCATCAGACCCTGTGGAGCTATGGATTCCAATAAAGGCAGCAGGCGGTGCAGTTGAGTTTGCCGCTGTGTTGTTTGCCTTCTCAGGCTTCTTTGCTTCAAATGTGACCAGCATTATGGTCGTAACGGGAGGCGCGCGCTGTGGCGGTTAGTTGGAAACGACTGTGAATGAAATGAGTGAAGGAGAGAGTGTAGATGAGGTTAGAGGGTATTAGTTGGTGTTCAGTGGTGGGTTGTCTGCTGTTTGTTGTGGAGTTTTTTTTGTGGAAGTGCCCCCCTCCAAAAGCGAAGAATTCAATTGTTGATGGAGCGATGCGCCAGAGAGATAAGTGGCTGAAGTGTGAGTGGTTGGAGAACTGCACCAAGTGGAAGGGTAAACAGGCAGATTCTGGCAGAACAATTCACCCAAAACACAACACAAAGAGCTCTGAAACGGGATCCAAACGACCAACAACCAACGAGGCAGCGGGACTGTTGGTTTTATTCTCCTCAAAAGTATTGGGGCCCCCCGTTGATTGTCCCATACGGCGCTCTAGATTTTCGCGGGAAGCACAGAGGGGCACCAGCGGGGGGAATCGGAATTGCCGAAAATCGCGACCGGCAGTTCCGATCTTTTCCGACGGGCTTTGGAACCATAAAGTCTATTGACGGGTTTGTGGGGTACATTATTATTGTGTCTTCTGTCTTCTTGATCAATGGCTCTCGGATTCCTGGTTCCTGTTATGTATAGTGGGTACCGTCGTACGGTCTACGGTCTACGGTCTACAGTTACGGCTAAAATATACGGGCAGCATGAGATCCTTGGCCTTCAGCCTCCAGCTTCCTACGGTTCCTTAACAAATCAAGTATTAGTATATTTGGAAAGTGTGCTCTTCTCAATCGTCTGTGGAAATCATCAAAAAATCAATTAGAAAATCAACTTAGAATGCCTGCATGTCTATATCTTATCCCAAAACCAAAAAAAAAAATTCTTCAAACGGATCAGACATTAAACGGAACAGTAACCACCGTCAATCTTGATATCGGTACCAGAGGTGTAGGTGGATGCATCAGATGCCAAGTACAAGTAAGCACCAACAAGCTCCTGTGGCAAACCCTCTCTACCCATTGGAATCAAAGACCACCACTTAGCACGAACCTCGGTTGGCAAGACGTCGGAGAGACCGGAGTCAATGTAACCTGGGGAAATGGTGTTGACACGAGCAAAGCCAGCCCACTCAACAGCAAGGGAACGACCCATGTGAATACATCCAGCCTTGGCAACATTGTAGGCAGTCTGGTAGTTTGGAACGTTAACAATGTGACCAGACATAGAAGCGGTGATGATGAAAGAACCGGATCCCTTCTCCTTGAAGATTCTGCCGACGGACTTAGCACAGTAGTAAACCGCGTTGAGATCAACATCGACAACTCTTCTCCACTTCTCTGGAGTGCTGTTCTCGTTCAAGATAGCACCGTCAACCCAGATAATACCAGCATTAGCAACAAAGACGTCGATGGTACCGAAGTCAGACTCGATCTGTCTGACGATCTTGTCCACCTCTTCATCCTTACTCACGTCGACGAAATAAGCGCCGGCCTTAATTCCATACTCGGCAGTGAGCTTCTTTGCGCTCTGCTGGGCCAACTCGATCTGGTAGTCGATGATGGCAATGCCAGCACCTGCCTGTGCATAGCAGTCAGCAACAGCGTAGCCGATACCACGAGCACCACCGGTGACGACGGCGGTCTTGCCCTTAAGAGAGAAGTTGTCGAAAATGTTCTTCTTAAGCTTTGGAGCAGGCCATGGGAGTGGCTGCTTGAAATCGTCAGAGATGTAGGAAGAGAACTCAGTACCAGTCATTTGTCTTTAGCTAATTGGAGGTGTGAAGGGGAAGTGGGTGGGAGAAGGAGAAAAAACGCCGGACCCGGGTGGGTTTTTAAAATCGACTGAGATGCAAACAAAGCGAGAAACCTGGAGAGCACCATCGGTCATCTATGCATATGCGCGCAGCAAAAAAAACCCCAGCAGACGTTCCTTTTTCTGGGGGCCTCTGGGGGAAATCTGCGGCGTTTGTGGGGGTGACTACCTTATCGAGAGGGCTCACTTCGGGCTGCTCACACAACGTCTCCTCTAGCTCTGGACTCAGCTGGAATTCTACACAATTAAAAGCCACCAATCACCTCTATACCAACTCATAAATCTTCACCTTTGCCCTGCCTATGGCCCCTGCTCGATAATTAATCCGGTTTCGTTACGGCCACACGCGCAAGGTGCTAATTTTATCTCTACCGACGCGCCGTCCGCGCGATCCAGATTTGACGGTTCAGAGTACCAAATCACCAAATCCCCAACAAACTGTGGAAAAAGATCTGCGGTTCAGCTTAGACTGTACTCCTTCATCCAGATCCACCAATTCCCGTTGAGCATTTAAATTCCTACAGGTGTGGCTATCCTCCAATCAAGAGTTAATCATAAACATTTTGGGCTCTCGTACTCCCCCACAACCCACAACTCGTGCGTCAACCCCCCCTCACACTATTGGGAACACGGCGTTACGCAAGGTCAACAACGTGTTCTTCGTCTCCTGCTCCTCCTTGGAATCCTTACCATCCTTCTCCCTGTTCTTGATCGACGCTAACAACTTGTCAATGCCCGTCTTCAACAAGTCCTTGTTCTCGTTACTCAATGCAACATCCTCAAACTCCAGCAGCTTGATGATGATCAGAGAACTGATGGCAACAATATCAGCCCTCAAACCGTGTTGAACAACATGGGTGAGAATCTCATTGTAGTCCACGTTCTTTAACACCGCGTGGTTCAGAGTCAACTTGTACAAGATCTCGAATGCGTTTTTTCTCACTTCCAAAGCCTTGTCGATCTTATGCTTGAAGGGACCAATCTGGATAATTTCCTGGTACTCCTTTCTAACTGTCAACTCACCGTAAACGTTAGGCAAAATAAGCGGCAAATACGGGATGAGTGCATTGAACTGGTTGTTGAGAGCTGTAATCAATGTAATAATGGCAACCTGTTTCACCTCCAAGTCCTCAACGGAAATCTTGCTGAAAGCCTGCAATAAGAGTGATTCAATCAAATCTGGTGAAACAATATCATCATAAGCCAAAATGAATTTTACAGCTGCAACCATAGCATAGACCATAGCCTTCGATGAACTGTTCAATAAGTCGGAAACCTTGGTGTAGAAGAAGTGTGTATCATTGTTGTGAACCAAGATCAATCCAATACAGTGCGAAATGACTCTGATCAGGTTCTCATCAATCTCAGCCAAAGAGTCAATAACATTAATCAAGTTCTCCCAAATATCACTGCATGATTCATGTGGAATTGACTTGTCTTTCAACAAAACCTGCTTGAGAGAAGTGAGCAACAGGAAACGGTTATCATCAGCTTGGATCTTCTGCAAGAATACAGGCAAGTAAACAGAACTGTTTCTTGAAGCAACCTTACCAATAGTTTCAGCAGCAGTGATCTTGTTCTCATCATCAGCAAAGAATGTCATCAACTGATCAACAGTAACGGACAAATCTGCAGATTCACCAACATAACCCAAGAACTTGAGATTGAAGAACACATTCTGACCAGCCAGCAACTCATGTTCTCTTTGAGAGATATAGTTAGCCAACTTCTCATGAACAACAACGTTGGCCAAGATCTTGATGTTCTTAACATTATCACTATTACTCTCCAAAGTTGGGATGAGATCAGAACCAATCTTTGTAGAAACATCCAACAAGGCACTCTCATCAACATCATCGGTAGATGTTGCCTTAACAAACACTGCAAGCAAATCAGCCTTTGAAATGTCCAAGTGGGACAAGATACGCAAGATTTGAGATTGGTGCGAGTCGTTGTTGAACTTACCCATCAATTGATGACTGATCGAAGCATCGATTGGAACAACAGCCGAAACGCTCAACAAGGAGTCAATGACATCAGAGGCAAACTTGTCGTTATCCAACAATGACTTGTAAGAAAGAATGATTGGCTCCGCAGCAGGACAGTTGATAGATTCACCGTAGTTATCAGCAAACTGAGTGATAGCCTCAATGGTCGAGGTGGCAATTGGCTCATACCTGAGAGTTTCACCAAACAGGGTAAGAACATCAGCAACTTTTGAGGGTGGAAGTTTCTTCAATTTACCCAAAGCATCAATAGCATCGTTTCTGATACCACTGTCATTCTTGTTAGATGTTGCAATGGAAACAAGAGACTCAACCAAGGATTCGTTGTAAGTCAGGTCCAACAAGTCAATTGATGTTGCAATAGAGTTGGTGATACTGATGTGGTTTTTGCTGGTCAAACCTGAACTGATAGTTTCAATGATGTAGGAAAACTCACTTCCAAAGTAATCGATATCGTTGTTTCTCAAGACGGCAGAGTAGAACTTAAGCATATCCAAGTTAGTTCCAAAGTTGTGTTCCCTGATACACTCCAACAACGGCTTCAAGTCTTCATCAAGCTGATTGTACTTTTGGAAGAAGTTCAAGAGTTCGTTGTACTTATTAGAAGCATTGGCCTTTGTACTGTTCAATTCCTTAATAAACTTGGTCACGATAGCAGATCTGTGCTTGGCCAAGTAAGAAACTGGATCCTCAGAGTCTTGCATCTCAACATCCGAGCTCTTTCTCTTACGGATAGATCTTTGGCCCTGAAGTTTAAGAGATGCTTGGACAACTGTGTCCAATGTATGGATATTTTCAAATGAGACAGCATCAGACGTGTCCGAAACAGTTCTGAGAACAGAATCAAAGATACCAGAAGTGTAAATCTTGGTCAATGCTGAAGGGAAGTTGTTCACCAATGTAACGGTAAGCTTCGAGGACTGTTTACGCAACTTCCATGTGTTGTCATCACTCTCTTCATCATCATATTCATCGTCAGAGAAGTCATCACCAGAGAAGTCATCTTCGTCGTCATCATCCATCACGTTGTTGTACGGGTCATAGACAAGGAACTTCTTGATGATTTCCAACACATCATCAACATATCCAGAAGCTGGTTGACCAATGGACATTAGAGTGTCAATTAGTTGCAATGCCTCGTAACGAACATCATCTATCTTGATCTGGTCATCGTTTAGTTCATCATCATCGAGATAGAGGTATGTAGTAGCAAACTTGAAGAGATTCTCAAGGTAAGGTGTGAAACGGGATGCATCACTTTTAGCCAAAGTAATATAGGTCAGCAATGCAAGTGTGATGCTGTTAGATCCGGAACCTTGTTCGGAGTCAACGAGTTCAAGAAGAGACTGAAGTTGCTCTGCTGTGATGTATGGAGCCAAGAATCCCAAGCATGCAATTGCTCTTTTACCAACAATATTTTCACCACGGAACGCTGTCTTGACCAGAGCAGTGGAAATGTTGACCAATTGTGGTGGGGCGATGGTGCTACCCAAGTTCTTGACCAGCTCAGTGAGGATCTCAATAGAGTCTAAAGACTCCGCCTTACCGGAAGCGCCCACAAGGGACGGAAGAAGGGCATCCACAATTCTGGCACCAGTGGAAGCATGCTTCAAGTTGATGTTCTTCAATACCTCACCAATTGCTGTAGTCTGGATAGATGTAGTGATGGATTTTGTCTGGACCTGCTGCTTGTTCAACTGGGTAAGAATATACAATATTTGCTCATCAGAAAGAGAACCAACGAGCGGTTCGAAACATCTGAGGGCCTGGTTCTGGACATCATCATTAGGATCAGCTAAGGCCTTTAGGATGAGTTCTGTGATCTTTGATGAGTAGGCAGCCACTTTGTGGATGATCAGAGAGTGGTCATGGAGCATCTTTCTGAGATCACTGAGCGCCATGAAACGCAAGTCAGGGTCAACATCGAGATATTTCCGCTCGATATCAACATACTTAGTATCCACACCAGAGAAGTCAGTGGACATTGTGAGAGTGTGTGTGATTGTTTAGTATGACGTCTAAGAAGGTGTTTGTGTGTAGTTGGCGAAATGATTGGGAGCGCGCAAGTGTGGCGAAACCGCGCTGAAGTTTTCAGCACTCAGAGTTGATCGCTACACACTTCTTGGATCAGCGGGAAGAGCAAAAACACTCGAGTGTAATGGTAGGTTATGGTTGATTTACCAATGTTAAGTCAAGTTACTAACCGAGTATGGAGGGTAAACAATTCATCTCTGTGATCAGTGCAGGACGTGCACACGAGGCGGACATCTATTCTGTTGTTCTCTCCAAACCTTACACCATTACAGCCTCCGGTGATGGTCATCTCAAGTTTTGGTCCAATACAGTGACAGAGACAGACAATGCTAAGGACAAAGTAAAGAGCATCTTTGTGCATAAGACGGGGCTTCACCACGTGGATGTGTTTGAGGATACTATTGATGCCGAGAGGGTCCTCCTCGTGGCGACAGTCTCATTCAGTGGAGAGATCTTCTTCCTCAGTGTTGATTCTGCGGGAGAAGTGAACAAGCTGGAAGGTGTTTCATTTGAATCAGAAAAGAATGATGCTTATTGGGCCATTAAGTGGCTTAAGGATGTCGATGGTAAACAGCACAAATTTGCAGCCACACAGGCAACTGGCGCTACAAAAATCTGGAACTTCAACTACAATACAGATACAAGACTGCCTGAATTTACACATCATGGCACCGTCAAGGCACAATCAAAGTCATTTGCCACATGCTTAGATCTTTCATCGTCCCAAGATTTACTTGCTACAGGTTTCCAAAATGGAGATGTCGTTCTCACACACATTGAAACCTCTAAACCAGTTTACGCCTTCCACAATTTTGGTCTTAAGGGCTCCTCACAATCTTCATCTGCTATCCGTTCAGTGAAATTCTCACCGCTGGGTAAACTTATTGCAGTGGGCGCTGACTCTGGTTCTTATGGAACTGTGACTCTTTACGACACAGTGTATGGAGAAAATGTTGGGTCACTCACCATCCCAACACACTCTTCCAAGGTTTCTGTTGGTGCCTACGCCCACGATGGTTGGGTATTTGAAGTCGATTTCAACGAAACTGGATCATCAATCGCAACTGCTGGATACGACGGAAAAGTCCGTGTGTGGGATGTTGACACCAGAGAAAGACAAGCTACATTATCTCTATCACCAACAGATGTGAACGATGAGGATATTGTCACTGAGGAAGATGGCACATGCTCCGCTATCGGTGTTAAGTTCATTAATAAGGGAATCAGAGGTGGTTCTGGCGCTGACAGAAACGATGGATTAGCTGTTATTTCTTTGGACAGAGGAATTCGTTGGTATAGAGAGGCTGGTGGTATTTAAATGAAAGCTACTAATGCAACTTAATCAAAAAAAGAAATCGTGTCATAAATAATGTGATATTACTCCTCCATATCAGTATCATCAGCATCGCGTCTCTCTCCGAGACTATTCATACCCATTTGGGGATTACCCAAATAGATCGAACCTTGTGGAGTGGTGAATCTAGACGTTGGTGTTCCACCACCTGAAAGCTCCAAAGGCTCATCATCAAACTCCTCAACTTCTTCTTCATCAATATAACCCCTTGAAAGTTCATATCCATTTCTGTTTGTTCTAATTGGTGTCATTACCGCATATCCGCCTGTGGTATTTTCAGCGTCCAAGGTCTCATGAACACCATGTGCAGTTGGAGTAGTCGTGCTACTCACAATGATGCCATCATGTTCAACTTCCTGACAAAGAGCAACAATTTCATCCTTTGATAAATCTCGGAAACCTTTGGTCTTCACAATCTTTCCCCAGTTGTAGAAGCAGAAGCGAGTTGCGTTGTGTGTCATTACTTGCTCACCAACAAGTCTGGCCCTGGACCACACCTTCAACACATTTTTAATTCTGAATCCGTGGGAGTAAATGGATTGAATACAGAGTGCACGGAGATGTGGCAAGTCATAAACGTTTGAAAGAATCAAGAGGCCGGTGACGACATTCATATCGGTTTTTGAGAGTCGATCTGTGTAGAGGTACTCAATCAATGCGGAAAGCCATTCAACAGGTTCTGGAATGAATAGTGTACCAGTCTGAGTCTCAGTCATACCACTTGATACTATTCTTCTGAAATGAGGCCAACGGGCAAGCAGAATGATGGAATGTACGGGGATTGGATTCGATTTGATAAATGTGTCATCATTGTCAAGGAGCTCAATTGGAGGATCCAATGGTGTACGATCAATAAACTTTGAATTCAGTGATGGACGTTCAGCACCTTCAATACCAACAATTCTGAAATCACTGAAGTCATCTTTAAATAGCAATTTACTCAAAGCTGACACAAGACCATTCCCATTGTTTTCTCCTTGATGTGAGCGGTCGCTCACGCCGAGATCTCCTAAACCAAGCTTCACCACTTCGGACAATTTATAATCAAAGGAGCTATCATTCGTCTCATCAGTTAAAGGATAACCAACCATATAGAGATCTCCCTGATGAACAAACGTATGCCTCCAACGATATCCCAGCAAAGGTCTGAAAGTTCCAGTGAGCACAGCTTGCCATCTCAAGTTCTTCAAATCATACAGACCGATGCAGGGCTCCATCTTCTCAAAAGTCCACATCGGAACAACAACATCAAGAAGAAGAGAATTGTTCATCGTTGGAATGTATGTATGATCTCCTTCAAACTTCGGCAAATCATGGATTGTAATAGAACCCGTTGTGTTGGTAATGAGATCAAAGTATGAGATCTCCGTCGCATGCGCCATCTCGTTGGTAAGTCCTCCGAAAGCCCAGATCTTGTTATCGAAGAACGTGATGGAATGATCGAAGCGGCAGATGAATTTTCGAGGACCGTCCCATTGTCCAGTTGCAATATCATAACAGTATAGATCGTCAAGTGGAATGGTATCCTCATGGAGTTGACCGCCAGAGATAAACATCTTGGTTCCATCTGCGGAGAGACATGCAGCATGTCTCGATCTTGGTTGCGGAATCGGTCCAGAAGTATCGACAGAGCGCCATTCTTTGGAACCAACGTTGTATAATATCAGATCCTCATTATCATGAGTCGCTTGAGGAGCTGAATAGTCTTCAGACAATCCGCCATACACAAGTATGTTATCTCCTCCGATCCCCAGAGCGGAGTGGCCCTCGCGATAGACGTGATGCTTGTGAGTAGTCCAAGTCAATGACTTTGCGTCTAGGATGTAGACATTTCCATCCACTAGGATGATGTTAGTAACACTCTATTGCATATCTTCAACTTATGGGTACTTACACCTGTCATCCTCGTCGAAGCCGCCAAAGAGGAAGAGCTTCCCATCCTGTGTTACAGCAGATGATGACTTGACCCTTGAGTAAGGTTGCAGTCCCTGTGTGGACGCAACCTCCACCTTTGAAAGGCCGTTACCGCTGGTCTTAGAGACAACGCCAGTCATAGAGAAAGAGCTCGCACTGATCTTTGCCGGATGGTTTCGTAAGTGATGAATACTTGTCAGAAAGATGAGACAGGAGAGATGTGGTGCGGAGCCTGGTGAAAGCCGGAATTAAATTCCTTCCCTCGGAATTAGTTGCACGTGACATGCACGTGACTCCGCGATTATTACTATTTATAGAGCCTTTGTTGCTTTTTCGCCCCTTTTTGCACACAGCCACGGCTGGGCTTCGGCTGGCCCGCGAAACTCCGGTACGGGCCGCAGTTGAAGATTTTTGCCTCGACAACGGGAGAGGCAAAAAAAGAGGCCGCCAGAAAAAGGATTCACACCGCCAGTTAAACCTCTCTATCCTCCAACCCACCCCCAAATTTGCATTTAAAACCTCTGTTTCCTTGCTGAAAGGTTAAATACTACTCACCCGTGTATTTGCCTGAGGAAACTAGATTTTAAATCGCCACCAACCCCCTTCTTTCTCCCACTCTTTTTTGAAGCCAGCTGGACTCTTGGACCGTTATTCAAACGATACCAGAACCACTCGCCACTAATCAGTTGAAAGAGCAAAGAACCGTGCCTGACTGTCATTCACACGACACGCCATCCACAAACAACACACAAAACTCATTTTTGACGCAGACTTGAGCGAGCTTTTGGCTAAGTTATCGTTCGTCTCGCAACTCCCGTCCCCCGACACAGCCGTATACGCGTTTTCCGTCCCCCACTTTGGCACATTTCTGTCAAAGCTACAACGGTTTCAAGAATCATCAGCAAGGTTAATTACATTCCTTTAATTCGCTAATACGCTGCAATCATGACTTCTGTCTACGGGTACCACCACAACTATGCCGGTGACAACATTCACCGTCGCCAACACCACCACTCCGCCAGTTATTACGGCCCTGGTCCTATGACACAGACTTACCACGATATGTTCGTTCCACAGGCTCACCAGTACCAGTACCATGCTGGCTATCAAGTGCCACCACCAATGCAGGCCTACTACGCCCCACCACAACCACAGTGCATTCCACAGCCTGTGCAGGAGCAACAACAGGCAGTCACTGGAGGTGTCTCTTCAGTCCTGGACTATGATTTGGAGGTTATGTCTAAGTTCTTGACATACTTGGGATTCAGATTGTTTGCTAGAGCAGACACTGATAACTCCAGATTCGTTGGTTGTATCAAATCAGTCTTGAGTGCTGTTAGACTGCCACTCTCTTCCCTCGTTTTGTCTGCTTACTACTTGCTTCAAAAGTACGAGAAGGAACCAGAGAGCTTCACTAACAACACTGATGACAACATCTTTGAGATTGTTGTCCTCTCATTGGTCCTTGCTAACAAGGCCAACGATGACAACACCTTTACCAACAAGTCTTGGTCTGACGCAACTGGACTCAACATCCGTGTCATCAACGCCATTGAGGCTAAGTGGCTTGCTTTGCTCTCTTGGAGATTGCATGACTTGGATATGTCCCGCTACAACGAGCTTCAAACTCAGTACACCAAGTATGCACAGAGTCTTGAGGACCATCAACAAAAGATCCAACAGCACAAGCACCAACAACAGGCTGCTATGGCTGCTCAACAGCATTACAACAGAGAGCCAATCTCTCCAATTTTGTCTGACAGATCTGAGTTCTCTCCAAGATACGATGTTGGTCAGTTCCAGCCACAAGGTTGGACTAACGAGTTCCAGTCCGCTGGATTCGAGCCACACCCACATCAGTCTATGAGATTTGGTCACCATAAGACCTACTCTTTGCAGTTGGAACCGGAGTACTGTGCCAGAACTGGTTCTTATCAAAAGAACATGTACTGCTTGTGCAGATACTGCTCTAGTCCTACAAGACCTGTTGACTGGACTTACAGCACTGTTGTATGCTAATTGGACTAAGTGCTGTTAATCATTGGCGAAGGAGTTTGTTCGTTTCATTCACTATATTTTTTTCTACCAGGTTTAATGCTATTGTTCGAACACTTGAGAAAACTTCAAAACACCTAAAAAAAAGTTCCTCCAACACATACACTTTGAGAAAATTTACACAAAACCAAAAAAAGAGACCACCAAAAGTATTCTGATTTTTTTTTTGTTATGTTTGAATCATCCATTCCAATCCTTTAATTTCCCAGAGGTTTGCTCCTGGCATCTCTCATTTTTTGTTCTGCTTGGATTGATTCTATTACCACCTATTATTTTGATCTTGGTCTTCATTGACTAGACATTACAATTATATACATGACGAGATTGTCTTAATAATACATTCTTGAAATGATGACCATCTTTATGGGTCAAAACCAAAACATCTTATCTGATCTGTAGATTAATTCATGTACATTCTTATCAAGCCCACGGACCCCGGGGTCCGTGCAATTGGTGATCTGCATGAAGCGCATGATGTCGAGACAGAGCCGATAAGGGGCACTGATTGCATATTAATGTAGGACTTTGCACCTTGTTAGTTCCTTTGTCTTATGATCTACGTTAAAGTATAATAGTAAATGCAAGTCGTTAGAAAGTATAATCATGTGAAGTAAAACTTTATATGGCTGAGTCGGTTTCATCAACTATCATAGATGAACCTTCAGCCTGGAGACGAATAGGTGCACCGAGTCCAGGCAATCCTGATTCGGAACTAGCAATCAAAGATCTTCGGGTGCCACTTGGTCTTAAACTCTTCGAAGTCAATGACATTCTCTTTCTTGAAGAAGCAAAAGCTTGTTCCAACTCTGAGAAACTCTGATTGAGAGACTCTTCATGTAGACTGGAGGCCACATCAAGATCATCTGTAACCTTGGCCAAATCATCCATGTTTACATCGGAATCATCACCATCAATTGATCCATCAGGGACATCCCATCTAACCTTCTTCATTTGTTTGACTTTATTCTTTGGTACAGGAGAGCTAGTCTTCGCAACTTTGGAGAGGCTATTCGGTGGACGAGGTATTGAGAGACGTGTAGAAGGCGACATTTTAAATGGTGAAGAAGGTCTTGGACGTGCGAGTCTTCTGATTGGAGAAGTTGGGATCTTGATCTCTGAGGAGACATCGTTCTGTCTTTGAGATGCAAACTTCTCAAACTTGTGATCAATGTTCAACAAATCATCAATACACATATCGAAACCTTTGTAAAACTCCTGAACAGTGAGTTCAAGTTCACCTTTGACCAAATCAAGTTCAGTAGCAGGGGATTTCAGAGATTCCAAGTGTGTGATTATGGTCATGAGTTGCGTTGACGCAAATGTGAAGTTGCCGTTGAATTCTTCGGATGCAACAAGCTTGTCATGTGCAATGGATGCATTGAAGAGGATTGTTTTCTCAAGAGTATCCTTGATGAGGGATACCATTGTGTCAATAGTCACCTTATCATATTCGGACCACCCTTCAAGTTCAGAAAGCTTTCTTATTGCCCCAGTGATTGAACTTGACAAGATGTGATCAATCTCAGATTCTTCATCATACAAGGATTCCAGCTCCAAGATCTTCATAGAGAGCTTGTCAACAAGATCCCGAAGAACATTCTGTGCATTGACAAATGCAGGGAGACGGTGCGGTAGTGATCCAAATATACTGATATATCTCTGCAGCTCAACTCTTTTCTGTAAGAGTAGTTGTCTCTTGCAAATGATGAGCGACTTCTTCAGCTTGAGAGTCTCAAACTTCTTGGTGTTCAAACTTTGTTTCAAATTATCAACAAACTCAAGTATTCCAATTGACACACGTTCTCTTTTCTGCTTCTGGCGACTAACAACCTCGTCAATCCTCGTCTGTTCTCTTTTTCTCAACTCCTCAATCTCTGCTTTCTGCTCTGTAATCATCTTCAAATAAGAGCCAACATGACGGTTCAAACTGTGCTGGTTTCTTATCACCTTCGTTTTAATATCTTTGGCCCTGTTGGCGTACTTCAACGTGTTCAAGGTTTCATCATAATGCATGCTCGATGGACTGATACAAACAATCATCACAGTTTTGCAGTTTCCACCAAGGGAGAACTTCAACAATCTTGTCAACTTTGAATCTCTGTATGGAACGTGATTTCTTCTTCGTATATCACACAAAGCATTGATACAATTTCCCAAGGCAAGCAATGACTTGTTGATGTTTGCACCTTCTTGAAGTCGGTCACCACGATTCTTAGTGGCTGCAGCTCTTTCACTACCAGCCAAGTCAATGATGGAGAGTGTTGCAAAAGTGTGATCTTCTGTAATATCAGCTGTTCTGTTCCTCTGTGTGACATTGATTTGGAGGACAGCGTGTGATCTGGAGGAAGTAGCATTGGCTTCTGTAGGCGAACTGGTTCTGTTACCATTTCCAATGATGATCATATCCATGACGTCCTCCACAGAACTTGGCTTATGAGTGGACAAACCAGAGACAGATATTCTCTTGTTTGCATCCTCTCTCAACATCAAGAGCTTGCCGCCATTGTCAGGTTGCATCAAGTCTCTGATAGTTTCGTTGTAGATCTCCAAATATGAGAGTGAAACATCGATGTGTTTTGTATCTTTCAAGTCTTCAATTTTTTCAAAAAGCTCCTTCATTGTTAAGAAGATGATTCCTGGGTCATCTACTGATCCACTGATAGTGTGTGTTTTACCGCATCCGGTGGCACCATATGCAAATACCGTAGCGTTGAACCCATCAAGAACACTATCCAACAATGGCCTTGTTGTGTTGTGATACACATCCTGCTGAGTAGTTTCCTCATCAAACAATTTATCAAACACAAATCGGTGTTCTTTGAAACGTGTCGTGCGTTTGCCATGTGGGAAGACATTCCTTGAGATCTTAGTCAAGGGGTTATTCTCTGGGGGATCGAAGATCAACATGCGGTCATCCACAACGTCAACAATCTTCCTGATCCCTGTTGGTGAGTACATCTTAGACCCATAGTTCTCTTTATCAGCCTGTGCATCAAAACTTAATGCACCATCACCAAGGAAAAAACTGTCATCTTTCTTCTTTACGAGATGTGTAGTCTCAGCAGATGTGAAAGGCCGTACTCGGACTGCGACCGTGATGGATGATTCCTTCCCACTAGTTGTCATGTGAAATGTGGATGCAGATAACAAAAGCGTGCAGAAGATCTGTGTGACTGTGGTTTATGGCAATGGAACGCCCTTCTTAGAGAGGTATGGTGTGAGTGACGTGCCTGTTCCAGAGTTTTATGGGGCAATGCAATGGCGCTCCAAGCGTATGTTTGAGTTTATGAGGGATTTAACTGGGATTCCAATACTGCCGCCTTTAGACAGCAGAAATATGTGCTTGGAGAGTAGTAATATGGATCTTTGAGAGGGTTGATAGAGAGTGCCTGAGTGTCCTTAAAAGCTCATCGCGTCTCCCCTGTTTCCAAAGCTCCGCGGTCGAAATCAAAACAAACAATTACATAAGCAAGCGCGAAAATTACCTGATCCGTATCTAAGTGTCTACAGACCACAGACGAAGGTCTAGATTCCGGGAAACTGAGGGTAAAGCTTTGGATTTAAAGTATTATACCAATAACTTAGAAGAAGTGAGCTAACTATACATTGTACACAGTACTAGGTACTAGGTACTAGTAACTTTGAATAAATTGGGCCGAGAAACTAGTGAGCAAGGCATTCCTTAACACCCGGGGTAGCCATGATTGCGTCCACCCACTTCTTAGTCTCAGGAAGCTCATCAAAGGTGAAGCCAACGGCCTTGACCTTACTGGTCCAAACAAAGGCAGATATATCAGCAAGGTTCAAATGATCACCAACCAACCAACCGTTATTCTCTTTCAATCTTCTTTCGTAGACCTTAAGAACACGCATTGTCTCATCCAAGTATCTCTTCTTAGCGTATGGGATGTCCTCCTTTGCGTAGTGAACAAAGTGCATAGCCTGACCGGCATAAGGAGAGTAAGAAGCAACCTGATAGACCAACCATTGCATTTGGTCCCAGTACAAGTGACCATCCTGAATACCATAGGAGAACTTTCTCTCCTTGTCGTACTTCTCAGTAAGGTACAACATGATAGCAGCGGTCTCGAAGACGTAGTATGGTTTGCCGTCCTCACCAACATCGGAGATCACAGGGATACGACCGTTTGGGTTCATCTTAAGGAACCACTCTTCCTTTTGTTCGTTGGTGGAGAGATCAAAGTTACGAAAGTGATAATCTTTGATTCCCAAAAGGCTTAACAAGATGGTGATCTTCTCACCGTTCGGAGTACCGGTGGAGTAAAGCTTGAGGTATGGAGCGGTGAACTGTTCGGACTTTGGATCGCCCTCATCGACTTTGATTCCTGACATGATCTGTTTTTGATGTTGGTAATATAATCTCTTGGCTCTGATTTGGAAATCATTGCCGGTTTCCCTCCGATTTAAGTATAAATGGGAGTACTTGACAAAATTAGTAAGAACGTCGGAGCAGCTCCGAGCCCCGATGAGCGGAGGCTTTGTCAATTGTCAGTGAGATTTGTAACACCAGCTACGGATAACCGAGATTATTTACATGAACTCCGAGGTCCATTTCTAACCTTTTAGTCATGAGTCATGAGGGATTAACAGAGTTTACTCATCCAAAATTGAATCCCCACAAGATGCCGGTGAGGTGTTGCGCTGGGTGATTTCATTGTCTCGGAGATAGTCGGAAAAATCCTTAGTGCTGCAAAACTCGGAGAGCCTTGAGGAATTTGTGATTCTAAGAACATCGATCAGTCAGCTTAGAAATGTAAAACGTTTGAAGTGATGGATCATTTATTTGTGGTTTGCATTTTAGTGGGAAATAATTACTAAGTTCTAACTAGAAGATCTATCGAGCATGTAGTGAGTGTATTAAGAATGATCTTAGTCAAGCTGCTTTCTTGATGGCATCCTCGAGACCTGGAAAGTGCCATATAGTTTCAATCCATTTCTTGACAGCAGGCCATTGATCAAGCTCTACCTCATAGAAATAAGGAATGGTCTTGACATTTGGATAAGCACAGATATCATGAACGTTCATATGGTCACCAACGAGCCATCCATTATTTTCCTGGAGTCGAGACTCATAAACACCAAGGACTATCTTGACTTCATTCAAGTATCAGGGCTTAGCTAATGGGATATCCTCGGGAGAAATCACGTAGAAAAAGACACCTTTGCTGTGATTTGGACTATGTGAGGAAACTTAAGGAAAAGGAGCCACTCAAGTTTGTCACAGTGGAGTTTACCACTATCCATTGGATAATAGTACTTTCTCTTTGTATCAAACTTCTCACCAATATAGAGCATCAATACACCACTCTCAAAGACAAGTTACATTTCCTTCAGAATCAACGAATCAACATCAACCAATTTGTTGGGATGTTACCGTAGGGGTTGACTTTCAAGTACCAGTCCTGCTTCTGCTCACCGATGGAGAGGTTGATCTTGCGGTGATCAAAATCCTTATTGATAAGCGATAGGTATATCAATGGCAACTCTGGCCGTTACCGGTGTTTGCGGTATAAAGTGTCACGCATGGTGCCTTAATTTAGCATGCGGATGGGTCAGTTGTACGTTGTAAAAGTTCTGAAGTGTTTTGTTTGCAGATGCCGCTTGATACTGGAGAGAAAGATCGGCTTAAGTACAGTTAGGGAGGAGGGCATATGATGAGTAAGCCTAGAGATTAACTACAGTGTGTTTAATCAAAGGTGAAGAAGTGTCACGTTAATTCTTATGTCAATTAGTAATCTAACAACCCAATTACCATGAGATCTATTGATCTCGATCGGTAACTGATAGCTGACACGGGATTTTGAGGTCTCACTAACACCAGGGGGCGCCAGCCGTATATTTTGCAGGTGAATGGTGAATGAGAACACATCATCTTGCAGATATCTCTTACTAATTCGAATTGACATACAACACACACACCAAACAATAGATGACAGTAGCACAGAAAAGTTCCCCCGCAATGTCGGGGGATTGATCACACGCGGGATGACAACGCCGTCTGTCTGATTGGGGCCACCGAAGCTGCAGAAACCCACGGCGCAGGGAAGCTGACGTCGGTTCAAGGATGTGCAATTCTACGCTCATGAACTAGAACTCTATTTGTTAGTGCCATTGTTCTTGGAAATCGGGAGAGGGTCAATGGACGATCCCGGATATGTCGTCAGCCATGTGGTTGCCATATCAGACATCAATGAGCTGATCATAGTTATCAGATGGCGACGACTCATCTGTTGTCACGTCCCCCCACCAGTTATGCGCTAACCTGGCAACACACGTATAGCTTGGGGACATGGCCCAGAGGATCAGCTGGCCACCCAGAGACGAGGTGTAAATCCAAAACACCCGAATCAGGGCTGGGTGGGTCCTTGGATTGATGATCCAAAGTGTGGGTTGGTCATCCCTTGGTGTGCGGATGTCTCGGTGGAAAGGTCATCCGCGATAAGACCCTACCCGCACGCTCCAGCTCAGCCGTTAGTTTCCAGGGGGCCGAGCGAGGACGAGTTTGCACAAGTTGTTAGAGAGAGAGAGAGAGACACCAGCATCACCATTACCCAATTTGGAGAGCGTGTAGATGGGGGCGTCTGGGTGGGTGGACCCCTTGCACTCCCCTCCTTCTGTACCTCCAACGGTCCCGCCACGCATTTGAGAACTAAAAAGTCGCTGTCATCGTCTGCCGTGTCACTGGCGCTGCCCCACTCGAATATGGGACTCCACGCCTTTTTTTCCCACGTCGGCACCGATGAGGATCTTGTACTGTGGACTGTGGGGGGTGGATTCTGTGGCCCAGTCTGCCCAATTGTGTAGTGTCCCAGTGTCCCAGTGCTCAATTACCACGTAGAAACGCCCAATTGAGGTGCCCACCATAAAGTTTAGCGAGGGGTTGGTGGCTCCCGTGCCCCTCTGTTATGCTTTGGCGGGAGAGTTGCGCCTGTGGGCCTCCCCCGTGCGTGCCCGAACCAGGCTTCTCCCGACTCCCGAGGTCATGACCTTGTGCAGAATCGGGCCCGTCTCTTTGCGCCAGACGCCCATTGGCAGCCCACAGACATATTTAAAGCCAGTGTGGTCCGCCCTTGCCAGACACTACACACTCAGGCGCTTCCCTTCCATCTCAACACATCCCCTACACATACAATGTCGCTCAGACTCGCACAATCCGTCAGGGCCAACGCCCTTAGAAAGAACCCAGCTGCGCTCTTCTCCGCCACCAGAGCTTACTCCAGCTCTGAGAAGACACTCAAGCAGCGCTTCGCTGAACAGATCCCAGAGAAGGCCGAACAGATCAAGCAGTTGAAGAAGGAGTACGGTAAGACCGTCATTGGTGAGCTTACCCTCGAGCAGGCTTACGGTGGTATGCGTGGTATCAAGGGCCTCGTCTGGGAAGGTTCCGTTTTAGACCCAGTCGAAGGTATCCGTTTCAGAGGCCGTACCATCCCAGATATCCAGCAGGAGCTTCCGAAGGCTGAGGGTGGTGAGGAGCCATTGCCAGAAGCTTTGTTCTGGTTGCTTCTTACCGGTGAGGTCCCAACTGACACACAGGTTAAGGCCCTCTCTGCTGAATTGGCTGCTCGTTCCCAGTTGCCAGCCCACGTTGAGGAGATCTTGGACCACTCTCCAAGAAACTTGCACCCAATGGCTCAATTCTCCATGGCTGTCGTTGCCCTTGAGTCTGAGTCCCAGTTCGCTAAGGCTTACGCTTCCGGTGTCAACAAGAAGGACTACTGGAACTACACTTACGAGGACTCCATTGACCTTTTGGCCAAGTTGCCAACCATTGCTGCCCGTATTTACCAGAACGTCTTCAAGGACGGTAAGGTCCCAGCCATTAACAAGGATTTGGATTACGGTGCCAACTTGGCTACCCTTTTGGGTTACGGCTCCAACCCAGAGTTTGTTGAGCTCATGAGATTGTACTTGACAATTCACTCTGACCACGAGGGCGGTAACGTTTCTGCACACACCACACACTTGGTTGGTTCCGCTTTGTCCTCTCCATTCCTCTCCTTCGCCGCCGGTATGAACGGTTTGGCTGGTCCACTTCACGGCCGTGCTAACCAGGAGGTGCTCGAGTGGTTGTTCAAGCTTAAGGATGAGGTTAAGGGTGACTTCTCCAAGGAGTCCATCGAGAAGTACTTGTGGGACACTTTGAACGCTGGCCGTGTCGTTCCAGGTTACGGTCACGCTGTTTTGAGAAAGACCGACCCAAGATACACTGCTCAGCGTGAGTTTGCCCTCAAGCACTTGCCAGACTTTGACATGTTCAAGCTCGTCTCCACCATTTACGAGGTTGCTCCAGAGGTGCTCACCAAGCACGGTAAGACCAAGAACCCATGGCCAAACGTTGACTCTCACTCCGGTGTTCTTTTGCAGTACTACGGTTTGACCGAGGCTTCCTTCTACACCGTGTTGTTCGGTGTTTCCAGAGCCTTTGGTGTGTTGCCACAGTTGATCATTGACAGAGCTGTTGGTGCCCCAATTGAGAGACCAAAGTCCTTCTCCACCGAGAAGTACATTGAGATGGTTAAGGGCTTGGCCAACAAGTAAAGTTTTGTTAATGACTGATCCTCCACTAAATTAGTGTGATTTTTAAATATGAATATCATGGGCTGTGCCTAGATATGACTGATGTGTGGAGAGGAAACGTTTTATGACTTGTAATGAGATGCCAAGATACTGAAAAAGAAAAAAGATATTATTTATTCAATCCTTGTAAGGATGTTGCCTTCTTATATATTATTCGTTGGTTATTGTGTAACCCGTTACCTTGATCGTAGTTTCTGATCCCCGTACTCCCGAGGTACCCACACTACGAATACGGATCTTGAAGCAGCACCATCTAGACTTGCGAAAAGAAACAAAGAATATTTTTTTTGAGGGTTTATCTATTTCACTGCAATGGAGCATACAACACCTGTGTCACATACTTACGCTTATATCTCACCACTGAAGCCACAGCCAACGTGTTATGCTTGATACTTGTCGTGGCCAAATGGTTCAACACAACGTGGTTTGGAATAGGCAGCGCACCAGAACTGTTGCTCTTATCAGCGTTTGAATAGTTGTTCAAAATCACAGATTCCAAATGTGGCGGTAATTGTGGTGGAGTCAACCATGATTGGTTCTGATTCTGGTTGTTGTCCAATGTAACGTAATACTGCTCCATGACTGAAGGATCGGTGAAGATGGCTGGGATATCACGAACGTAGTTGAGCTTTGGAGTCAACGGCTGAACTTCATGGAAACGCGTGTATCCATTACCCATATCATCATCATCGTTCGTGAGTCCAAGATTTGAATCCTTGTTTGGAAGTGTCGATGGTTGTTCTGGAGCTTGTGCTTGTTGCTCACCTTCTGCAAGCATCTGTGAAGATTCTGGAGATTGGATCTCAATGTAGTTCACAAAGTTACCCATCTGATCTGTAGCAGTTGGTAAATAATCTGAGAACCTCAGTTCATTATCAACGATGAATCTGAAACGATGTGTACCAACAGGTAATCTTAGCTTAATAGAGAACTTTTGATCCGTCTCCTTAATCAATTTAATCATCTTTCTCCAACCGGTGAAGGAACCTGTAATAAACACGTTTTCACCACCTTGGAACCATTCAATCTCCACAGGAACAGTGTTATCAACATGTGGTTCATGTAATGAAGATGGGTCAATCTTATCAATCTGTGAAGTAGAGTCATCTGTAGCTGAAGGAGAGTCAACTTGCGGTTTAGTAAGCCTTAGCTTCTCATATTCAGGATCATCTGTAAGAATAAGAGTGGATCTGCGCCTTGGTGGAGCTTGATGTGTTGTCTCGTGTTGAATTCCTTCACCATCGATATTCATAGCGGATGGGGCAGATGTGAGATTCACCTTGGACTCTCCAGTGCCAGCCATGGTGATATCAGCAGTGGAGACGGAGTTCTCCGCATGTGAGGTGAATGGCTGGTCGTCTGAAGTACTGGTTGTGTTGTGTGCCATGATGCGTGTAGATGAAGATGTTGGGGCTGTCTTTACGTTTGGACTTGCCGGGCTTAAGAGTGGATGCTGGACAGAAGTTTGCGGAGAGAGGGAGTTAGCGTTGGATTCAACAGTACTTAATGGGTTTGAATCCCGGGATGGCACGGCGTGGGTCTTCTGATGCTCCTGGGAGGGGATATTTCCCATGTGGTTCTTGGCTGAGAGTTGAGTGATAATGAAGGAGTAGACTTATTTTGAACAGACTAGGAAAAAAAAGCGAGAACTGGTGCTTGCGAGTTTCTCGGGGAGGGCGGGCTAATCTCTAAAGTTTAGCGTGTATCGCACTTCCTTTGCCTTCTTTCTTTTCTTTTCTGACGAATTAAATCTGTTAAGAGAGCGTGTGTGTCTGTGTGGATGAAGTGTGGATCTTGGATCTTGATAGCACTTTCACTCTTCCAAATGTCGGTTGTGTTCTTTGAGGAAACGAGTCACGGCGTCTTGTTTATCCCCCCTCGATGGTCACTTTTCGTTGACGTGGAACGGAGAACTCTAGCCGTCCTTGTGTCCGGGTGTTTATATCTTCCGGTACGCGCCACAGTCCCCGTCCACGAAAATGGAAGATCATCACTTTTGTAGTTTGTGGGTATAATTACGTTTAAGATCCCGTGTCCACAAGCCACTGAAATGTCGGATAAACCTCCTGTTAATCCTGACACTGCTGGTGTCAAGACAGAACCTGTCGCTTCTTCCACGGCTCCCAAGACAGAGACTCCCGGTGTGAATGCAGGTGCCACCGTTGGAGAGGCCGTCAAGGCTAAGAAGCCAGGCTACACAAATCCAGCATTTAAAGCTATGGGATTGCCTCCATTACGTCTTCCTTCACGTAATTGGACAATCTTCTGGGCCGTTGTATCCTTTGGTGTGGGTGGGTATGCGTATGATCGGTATCAGGTGAAGCAAGTGCGTAAGAAGTGGATGTCCCGCGTTGAACAGTATGGTCAAGTTCCATTACCGCCAAATGTTACTGCTAGAAAAGTCACAGTGTTTGTTGCACCACCTCCTAATGATTATTTGGATGAGAGTTTGGCTGTTTTCAGACGTTATGTTAAGCCTGTGTTGAATGCTGGAGGTGTTGATTTTGAGATCAAATCTGAGAATAGACAAGGTGTCATTCGTTCATTGGTTGCTGCTGATGTTAGAGCTTTGCGTCGTGAATATTTGGAGTCCCAGGAGAAGTTGAGTGCTGAGATGAATTCCCAGAAGTGGTATAATAGGGTGAAGAGCTGGTTCTCAAGACCAAAGAAGTTGACACAAGAGGAGATCGACAAGGCACAACAGTTGGATTTCGATTATAAATCGTTATTGGGTACTTACTACAAGAATGAACTTTGGAAGAATGCTGAGATTGTGGATGAGGATTCGTTTGTTAGTGATCCAACTGCTCAGGGTGGTGTTATCTGCATTGGAAGGGGTGCCTATAAGGAATACCTTCATGGTTTACATGAAGGTTTATTGGGTCCACTAGACAAGCCAGTTGATCATGATGATTTTACCAAGCCGAAGGATGAAACTCCAACAACGGAAACAAAACCTGTTGAGACTGTTGTTGCTCCAGAAGTTACCTCTTTGGATGAAATGACAAAGAAAGATGATGCTGAGACTGAAAAATCCGATGAATCTGAAATAAAGACTGAGGAGATCAAAGAGGATGCTAAAGTTGAAGAGAAAGACGAGAAGGAAGATGATACCGATGAAGATGGTGAAAAGCAGTTGCCAATTCCAAAACCATTCATTGATTCAGCCGAGTATTCCAATGCCACATATGCTCCTGAGTTTCCTGCGACAGGGATCATCAAAACTTCATCAGGGGTTGCAGCAGTCTTCCAGCAGCCTATAGTGGTTATTCCGGTGTATCATCTCCTTGGGTTTTTACAAATGCCTTGGAGAATCTACCGATTCTACACACAACGCCACTATGCCGAGGACTATGGTCGTGCAGCCGTGGCTGTTGTCGAGAACGTTCGCTCAAGATACACTTTAGACCATGTTGATTGGGCTAAGGATGAAGAGGAAGACTGGCCGAAGAAATGGGTTGAGAATGGTAAAGAGAAGGGAAGTGAATGGATCCAGGACCTCGTGGTGGATGAGAGAGTTGTTGAGAAGTTATGGGTTTTCGATGCAACAGGGGTTGTTGAGAAGGAGAATTAGCTGTACATAGTTACCAATTTCATGAGCTTAAACCATGCTACTTGTATTGATAACTTGTATAAGTTTCAACGCAATGGATGTATACTTCCGGGTGTAAGGATTGCTACTAATCGAAGGAAGCTATGGCCATATGGCGGCGCAGTAGCAGAAAGGCGGACCCAATTGTCCTGCGTAGGTTGCAGGAGGACCCGGCGCGCGTTGGTGCACTAATTTTTGTTGTATTTGGGGCTAGCGCTTAAAAAAGAAAAAGAGCCCGTGCTGGCAGGCCACTTGACGACCAAGTCAGAGATTGTCAGTGATCATCCGTCTGTGCATCGACCCTAAGGCAGATCCGGTCGCCCGCACACTCTTGGTAGGCACTGTGTCTAGGGGGTCTGGCCGAGGGATGTCCAACTTCTGCCTTCGCTTGCATTCCTTGTCAAACCCTCCATCTGTTCGGAAGTTGGCAGCTCTAGAAAGGAGGCGCAGATCGTAGAGGCGGAGATCTCTAATACGATGGCGTTCTGGGGAGATTCATTCAATGCTCTAATATTAAACAGTTTATACAGCAATTAAACAACAAGTTTCACACCCCCGGGACCCCCGGATAAACACGGCATCCATGTATGCGGAAATGTGCGTCTCTGTAGGATTTTGTGTTCCCAAGGGGGCAAGGACCTGGCGGGGCAAAATTCATGGGGACAAAAATTATAGACAAGTAGTGAGAGAATTTTTTTACAAATTAAGGATGTGAAATTCATATATGTAGTTCGGGGCGGTCATTAATCATCAGTGAGGAATTTGATCGTATGCTTGTACTTATTGGAAGCTTCCTTGTTCTCCCTCTTTGGTTGGGTTGATTCTTCAAGTTCCGGAGGATTAAGAGCCGGTGTTGATGATACTGAATGTGAACCAGAAGTTGAAGAAATCAACTGGTCTTCACCTGTTATCGTAGTATGCTCCGGACTTGATAACTGACTTCCTTCAGACTCGAATGGACTCTCTGCATTAGTTGTATTCACCTCAGTGGCAGACCTTCTTCTCTCCAGTTTTTGGTTGAACCTTGAATGTTTGTTCTCATGGATGGATCGAACATGTCTATTAAGCAGATCAACACGTCCAAAGGATTTCCCACACTCGGGAACCATACATTCGTACTCTTTACGTTCAAGATGCACGGACTTTAGGTGTCTGTTGAGCTGACGGAGCCGTGTGAATCCAACAATCTTCCAAGGACAATCCTGATACGTGCAATAATGTGGTCGTTTAATATCGTTGGTGTCAATATGGTCAAGAAGTGGGCCAAGGCTTGAAAACCTCACATCACAATGTGAACACATGTAGATTCCCTTCTTTGGTTTTGTAAGCACAGTTCGTAGCACTTGTCTGTCCTGTGCAACCTGCACCCGGAGTGGGATTCGACCATCTGGATACACTCTGGGGAAATCGGGAGGTAGAAACGCAAGAATTTTAGCTTCAGGGATCTCAGTGCCATTCACGTCAAAATGCTGTTGTGGGCCCGTGGGGAGATGTGGAAGATGGAAACTGTGTGCCATGAGTGCCAGCCCGGTGTTAGATGATGAATTGGGCGAGGGGTGGTGTTGGTAGGGGAAAGGGTTAGGTGGCGGCAAGGCGGGCAGCACTTGAAGGCGTGGAGGAAAGTTGACAGTGTTGATGGTTTGTGGGTTCTGTAAGTGTGTGGGTGTATATACAATGACCGGGGGAGAGATGGGGGAAGAAAAAAACAGAGTCCAACAGATTCCCAGTGCTGATGGGGCGGCTGGTGGGATTGATGGTGGGTTCCTCCGGTGGGTCTAGGTTAGGAACAGAAGGGAGTGTGTATAGAGGGCTCTGATCCCGGGGGTGGTGGGTCGAGGAGGGTGTTTTGTGGTGTGAAGTTGTTCAGGAGGCAGGGAAAAGGGAAGAAACCAGAAAAACGCAGAGGGGGGTTATTCTCCGAGAGTTTTGTAGGGCTTTTGAGGGTATTTATTCTTCACGTCGGCGATGCTTTTTCGTCGTATGTGGGTTCATGCTTGTGCTTGTCGAGTGCGACGTGCGTGGGCAGGCGCTGTGTTTCATCGTGCTACACACACGGGGAAAACCCACAGGTTCTGAAACCTGGGAAAAAAAGGGCCTGGGAGGTTGGCAACCGGGCTGGAAGTGTCTCATGATGATGTTGGAGGGCTGACTGCTGGCAAACCGGCGTTGAACTCCTTCCACACGGGCAGCAGGCCACTGGACCCTCCCTGGACTCTACCCAACAAACATCAAACACCACTAGAGCTCACAAAGGTGAGAGACAGAGAGAAAGGCGCGCGCTTAAATCGCGCTCGGGCATTTACGAAACACCTCCCAGCAACAATACGAGCGCCCCATTAAGAGACGAATGATTCAAGTAGTGGATTAAATGTGCTTTTAGTGGTTCTCCCATACATTTACGACTCGTGTCTATACCCGGACAAACGTCTTTTGGAATTGAGCCCCTCAGCTGCTTCTTTCGAGTATTACCTTCTATCCTTCCATAAAAGTCCAGAAGGTGGCCCCCCCCCCCCCCCCCCCGCCTCAGTGGAAAAAACAGGCGTCGCCAGGCCAACGCTGACCCGGATTTCCAGGCCCACTGGGTCTCGTTTTTTTACGCCGCGTACGAGCTCAAGGGGAGGGACTCGCGGCTCTGGATCCTGGGGCCTGGGACTACGTCATGATATATTAAGCGGGACCCGTCATGATATATTAACCAGCAAAACCAACAATATTAAACACACGACATATTAGAAACTCTGTAATGTCATGGCCTGTGCAACCTCTGTTCCTTCAACGGCGTGTTTGAACTCTGTGAAACTTAGACGGCCGTCGCCATCAACGTCATTCTCCATGATTGTACGGTCCACAATCTGTTGTAACTGATCACCGTCCAAGTTCTTACCAACCATCATCTTTAGAACGAGGAACAACTCTCCGTTTGAAATGTATCCGTCCTTATCCATGTCATAAATCTCAAATGCAAACCTTAGCTTCTCCTCCTTCTGGCCCTTAGTGGAGAAGATACTTAATCCAGTGATGAATTCTTGGAAATCAACGTCACCACTTCCGTCTTTATCAAACGTCTCAATCAATCTTGATGCCAACGGGTTTGAACTGACATTAGGAATCGATAAGAACTCTTCTTTTGATATCGTTCCAGAACTGTCCTTATCCAACTTCATAAAACGTTTGCGTAATCTATCAATCTCATCAGCATCGACTATTCCAGATGTCAGTACACTTCATATCAAGCAAACAACCAATATTAACATACAGTTTGTGCCCTCCGTGAGGGAGTCAAGCATTTTAGAAGAAGAAGCACCCATTATAAATATTATGTTCTGTAATGTTATATCGCAAAGTGCCAATGTGTTGGCATCTTTTTTGGATGACGCGAAAAACCAGAAAAAAGTGATCGCGACGTCTCTCTCTCTCTCTCTCTCTCTCTTTGGTTCTCCATTCATCAATGCCAATAGTAAAGATATTCTGTCCTTGCTCTGAGAAAGTTCCATTAGTTATCAAGGATGAATCACAATTGGAGCTTTCAACATTCCCAACCACAATCAATGATCCACACACACGACATTTGTTAAGCTATCTCAATTTCTGTGAACAATGTCAAGCTCTGAAGTGCAGGAAATGTATTGAATTGGAAGTCGTTACCAAGTTTTGTCCCAGATGTATGCATGAAATGAAACCAGAACATTCATTTTGTTCAAGAAATTGTTTCGATTGTCCGATCTGTGGATCAAACATTCAGGTTTCTCAAAAATCACAACCAGAGGGTAAATCATTCCATTTTAAGTGTACGCTATGTGAATACACCTATGATACACCAGTTTTGGACAAACCTCGTTCATTGTCTCGTATAGTGAAGAATGAAGTCAATGAACTACCAGAAGTGGTTATGTTCTCAGATTTGGAAAAGTATTATACCCAAATGAAGCAGATCCAAGAGGGCAAAACACCGATTCCTAAAGATATCATTAAGAAGATATCCGAGTTAAGAATTAAAGATTCAGAAGTACCTGATTTCATAAGACGATCTACAATCAAGAGGTTTGATACAGAAAGGGATATGGAGTTAGTTACTGCAAGATCAACAAGAACAACACATGAAGATACGATCCATTACGACAATTCCCTAACACATACCATCCCAAGATTCCATGAGAAAGTGTATCCTGTTTCCACAAGGTTAACTGCAAAACACATGAAAAGATGTAAGGCATGTCGTTCCTCTATAATGAAACCAGATACGGAACCATCTTCAGTCAAATTTTACAAACTATCAAGTGCCATTGATTTCCTACCGTCCATCAAAGTACAACCACATCCTACTGCCCAGGAATACATCATCACATTTGTCAATCCACTGTATGAATCAGTTCATATCACATTATCAACACCATCAGAGTCAACCAATCTGCCTATTACAACTTTCAAATTGGGTGCTAAACCCGAAAACTCTTCAAAGTTAGAGGAATTGGTGAAGAACACGCCCTCTTTAGAACTTACAAGAGCCACCAAGATTGGAAGAGTGGAGTTAATGTCCCGTCCACCAGTGAACTATGACAACACTGAAGTGATTTATGAGCGTGGGAGTAACTACTGCGTGCTACCACTCAAGACGACCGAGAGTAATGTTCCAATGCTGGTCAGTGTTAAGAGTGAGAAAGTTGCCTGTGGATATTGGACTATCATTGAGGTTTGATATTCTAATCTATTAACGAATTTATGATCATATTGAAATTGCTATATATTAGATCTCGTGCGTTATATGGTTATATGTAGTTGGATTTATATTGAGTTGACATCATATGGAGTTGGACTCGTAGACCCATCGCGGCAAACGCGTCAAAAAAACATCGACGCGTCTTGCCACTGACACATCAACACATCACATCAACAGGCCCAATCAACAGAGCTAATTGAAAGATCCAACCCATCAAGCCCCAAAATACTAATTACAATGGAGGAAACTACAATTCCAAAAACTACAATCTCCAGACTTTTCCAAAACATCGTGTTCGAACATGAAGACACACGGATCACCGACCAAACACTCGAGCTATCAGCGGAGTATCTTCGCATGTTCATCCGTGAAGCTGTTCTGAGGGCAAACGAAGTAAGAGAAGCTGGAGTAAGTGTGCCTGATCTGGATGGAGCAGACTCAACGGATCTTCTTGATACGGTGCATCTTAAGGAGATTGCTGGTATGCTCGTCATGGATTTCTGAGATCTTATTATTGCTACTTTAAGCGAACTTAATGAATATATTATGACACTTTTTAACTTTTAAGAGATAGAATATGGAGAAAAAATTAGTGCTCGTGGTCCTTTGGATCAATCTTGAACACCTTATCTGGGTTCAACAATCTTCTAGGATCAAGAGCAATCTTGATACGTCTCATCATATCAACTGGCTCTTCACCCAATTCTTCAAGCAAGAACTCACGCTTACCATATCCAACACCGTGCTCACCGGTACATGTACCTTCAGCCTCCACAGCACGCTTAACCATGTTGGAAACAAGCTTCTCGGCAACATCTCTCTCTTGCGGAGTGTAGAGCAAGAAAGCGTGGAAGTTACCATCACCAGCATGTCCAACAAGAGTGGCAGTCAGTCCAGATTGAGCCATATCTTGCTTAGTCTCAGACAAAACCTTGGAAAGTTTAGAGATTGGAACGGCAACGTCAGTAGTCCAAATTTGAATGTCTTTGTTCTTCTGCTTACCTTGGTTAATAGTTGACCAGAGGGCCATCTTTCTAGCAGACCACAATTCCTCAATCTCCTCAGCGTTCTTTGCAAATTCGAAATGTGATGATTTGTTCTCTGCTGAGATATCACGGACTTCCTTGATGAGCTCATTAAGGACACTCTTGTTGTTGGCACCAATCTTGAAGAAAAGAGTTGGTTTCTCAATCCAATGACGTGTGGTTTCACCAGAGGCATTAACAACTTCCATCATCTTGTCATCGAGTAATTCAACGGCATTGACTTGAATACCACGTTGGACAATCTCTGCAACGGTTTCAGAAGCATCATCAATCTTATCAAAACTGACAACAGCAACAGTCTCCTCACGTGGCTTAACGTGCAGTTTAAGGGTAGCTTCAGTGACAACACCCAAAGTACCTTCGGATCCAATGATAAGTCCAGTCAAGTTATAACCAGCAGAACTCTTTCTTGGTCTGTTCTTAGTCTTGATGATAGTACCATCAGCCAAAACGACAGTCAAACCTGCAACGTTCTCCTTCATGGTA
The DNA here is from genome assembly GCA_030580135.1 of Petasospora easanensis. Taxonomy (NCBI): domain Eukaryota; kingdom Fungi; phylum Ascomycota; class Saccharomycetes; order Phaffomycetales; family Wickerhamomycetaceae; genus Petasospora; species Petasospora easanensis. The sequence continues at coordinate 125,043 of JAKTSI010000012.1, read as the reverse complement.
CCATATCTAGCCGCATTGGTTCCAGAACAAGATGTACCAATCATACCACCAATCAATGCACCTGGACCTGGATCTGGACCAAATAACAAACCTTTCTCACCAAGGTAATCGTGGAGATCTTCCCAACCGACACCAGGCTGAACAACAACGTCAAGATCCTCCTTGTGCAATTCAAGAACCTGATTCATGTTCTTGGAAAGATCCAGTGTGATACTTGGAGTACCTGTGGTGGCGATGTAATGACCTTCTAAAGAAGTACCACCGGAGAATGGGATGATTGGGATGCGGTACTTGTAGCAGACTTTCAAGAGCTTACTGACTTCCTCCGTGGATCTTGGGAATACAACCAAATGTGGTTTTTGATCCTCCTTAGCGTGATGAGAGTTGAAGTAGGTATCAGAGTGATGTTCGAGTTCTGATTTCGAAGTGGAAACGTTGTCAGATCCAACGATTGCGAGTATCTCCTCTTTGGCCTTGACGAAATCATCAATAGTTCCGTATACTGGTGACTCAAGGTCTGAGAGCTTAGTCGTACAGCCTTCATAGATCTCCTTGGATGAGTCATTGAGGAGAGTAGTGCCCAATACGAGAGACAGGGTAGAGACACCTGCGAGAGAAAGAAGAGCTGTACGAGAGAGAGATGCAGCCTTTGGTGCAGCCCTGGTGTGTATCAGACGTGATGAAGCGAGTCTGCGAGACCCATTAGAAACAATGCGTTGGACAATCCTATTTCTAAGCATTTTCTCGGTGTGCTGTTGACGACGAGAGAAGTGAAATGTGTGTGAGGCGGAGAGGTTTGGCTTTTAAATGAGTTCTGGAGAGGCTGCTGCCATTGTTGGTAAAAGGTGTCAAACACTTGAGATTGCGATTTGGACGGGGATTCGCGGGTAGTTAAGAGCGTAGAGTCATAGTGAGACATCCCACTTTTCACGGGGGAGATCCAAATGTCGTGGCGTGGGGGCTCCTTAGCTAAAAAACCCAACTTATCAATAATCTGGGGAAATCTCAGAGCAAACATATTGATAAGCGAGACTGACGCATATAACGGCTGACGGGATATCGGTAATAATATATCGGGATGGATCAATATGAGGGTCACACCATACTAAATATGAGCAATGGCTAGTCTCCCCACTATATGATGCCCCCATGACTTGGGCCTGGGTACCCCACGCTTCACCGCCGTTCGCTGTACGTGTTTCAACCGGACGAGCGGGAGAACTGGCTTAGTTGTGATGATAATGGTATAGTATGATGTTGGAGATAGTGTTGATATATGATGGAGGTTCATACTGATGGAGGTTCATACTAGTGCAACGAAGAGATCGTCTCTATCTCCCTAGGCCTTAGCCCTTTATTCGAGTCCCAGGCTACATAAGGTTGTACGTACTGCCGAAACCCTGCGCCAGACCCGAGGCAAGGCCATTGAGGCCCCCGTATTCACTTCCCAGAGTGATTTGAGGAATTGGGGGCCCCACTTACAGCTCAAGGACAATGAGAACTCCGGCTCAGGCATGAAGGGCGGGAATAGGACGTGGCGTTGAGTGTCCCCCAGTGTAAGGGGTGTCGGGGCCCAGAGGTTTTACCCCATGGGCCGAAGATCGTGAGCTTGGTGTCTCTACCTGGAAGCCCTAGCCCAGTTAGTCCAGAGATCGAGGCAAATTTGTGAGGGCCTCCCCGGATGTGCTCCCCAACCCCCCAGGACTAGGGAGAAGTTGTTCACAGGGGACCACCCACAGAGGATCCAAGGGTGGAACGCTTAGCTCCACCTCTAGTCCATACTTATGTACGCATCTGGGTTACACAGGCGCCTTTTAATCAGGGGCAGCTGGGCAAAACAGCACAGAAACAGCACATCTGAAACAGGGTGGTCTCAGACGGATAAATACAGGCAGGCGGATTTCCGTCACAAATAATAACTGATCCGCCTTCCTGCTTTCTAGAAGTTTTGTCTCTGCCTTAAACATAGTAACAGAGGAGGCGTCAAGGCCCAGGTCCTTCGAGTCGAGACCAGTCGGGCTCTTGTCTAGTCAGCCTGCCTCTAAAGCCGTGCGCAGGCGTAGAGAATGCTTCGCCTACGCGTCTTCCAGGGCAGCAGCTCTACGGCTTCCGTTTGCATCTTTGCCATTGGATTAGAGTGACGAGTCCCGGTGCTGGCGTCCTCCTACGCCTGTGTCTTGTGCTCGGGAAGCACACCTTGAAATAGTTCGTGCGTGTGCATTCGTAATTGAGTTGATTTTGCAAGATGTTGAAGGAGGAGAAAAAAAAGTCTCAAATGTTGAGCTCTAGTAGACGATCCGACTTGGGGCACCCTCCAAGGGTTTTTGCGGCAAGATGGTTCCCTTAACTTCTGCGATCGTACAGCGTGAGACAGCGGGATGCATCGTTACGCAGACAGAGTTTCTCCAGACTTCAAAGCCACAAGTGATCCATTCATCTTCCGGCGATCTCTGTCTCGAGCATGCGAAGACAGCAAACCTGATTCACACAAATATGGACTGGCTGGCCATGCGTTTTGGATGGACGGCACTTGCTTTGTTCTGCCAAGCGTCTCAAGGGCGATGTCTGTGTGGCTCTAAACTCCAGATTAACAGTACACGCGCCAATAACCGAGGCACAAATCAACCTTTGAATCAGCCTTTACTTTTTATGTGGCCCTGTCGCTGGAGGGGTCCCCAGTTGGATCTAGCATTATGTCCTTGCAGTTAGAGCGATACCAATTAGTAAATAGCCCGCCGTGGAGTTATAACTGTTCTTGAGCCGCAAATGGCATCGCATAGGAACCACCTCATGCGTCTCACTAGCCTCTCTCCCCTTGATAAACCACTGGTCCGGGTACGAATTTCTGGTACAATTAGTGCAACCACATCAGTTGGCCCATATGCTGTATACTATTCGTATTTCGGGGCAGGGTTAAGAAATCAGATCAGCTCATGCTTCCGATTACTACCCTCCTGTTTAGCCCTAGTGCACTTGACCAAGTCTACGTTCATCGTACATGCCCTATCGTCATCAAACCTGCAAGTTGTCTCGAGGCACGGTCCCATAGAATGACACCTTTAGGCATTGAGCTAGAACACAACCTTTTACCGCCGCTATTTCAGGGTGTGTAGCGTGGAATGCACATAACCACCGTTCGGCTGCCCGGTTACTGTTGGAGCCTTACACATACAAGATACAAGTACATGTTTCCCAAACAAAGGGATCAGCGCTCAATCGCCAAAAGCGGAATTAGAAAGGATTGTACATTGTACGAACCGTTGGCAGTCACCTGTAACTGAATTGCCTCAAATGGTGGGCCAGAATCGGGTGCCTCACTTAATTACAACATTACAGTCCAATGTCTAATCCTTGTTCCCCTTCTATTCTTGGACCTTACGGCCGCGTTGGGGTAGTTGGGCTAGGCCAAGAAGAAATCCGCGAGGCTGCCACAGAGCGTAGGGGGGCTGACCTTGCCTCAAAACCACCAGGATCATGCTACTAGAAAAGCTAAAGTATACATTGTAAGTTTATCAAGTTATGTATAAAGGAAACGATCATCAAGGTCATTCACATTAGTCGGGAAAGAAGCAGAGGGGGAAATGAAAGTCATGGGAGGACATACTTGGGATCCTCTCAAAGGAAGAATAAGAGAAGTGTCGGAGGGTATAATTAGTGATCCTTGGTTATGTATAAACATTCATGGACGAGGAGAAGCAGCAACAGATCCATGACCCGAAGATCCAGAAGCAGATCTATGAATTGCAGTCTCACCCGATGCTCTTGCTGACAAGCCGGATTTTTCCTTGGTCACTTCAAACTCTGGCTTGACCAAACCAAGACGTTCCAAGTTCAAGTCAAAGGTACAATAGAAGAAAGCCAGCGGATAGATTGCAAATGTGACAATGTCAAGAACACCATAGAATACAGCTTCAGAGTCTGGTTGAATAACATTACCACCTTCGGAAAGACCCCAAGCGATTGGGTACACAAACCACAAGAAGCAGAAAATCGAAGCCAACGAGACAAAGTAAGTATGGCAGTCTCTACCGATATCCAAGGAGCTTCTTCTCGAAGTAACAAAGAGATTAACGGCAACTGCAATAAATCCAGCAACACCCAGAGAGTAGTAACCCCATTTGTATGTGGAATGGACGAGAGCACCAACAAGGAAACAGACGACAAATACCTCGGTGAAGAACACGTTAAAGGCCGTCTGGATGGCAGGGGTACCGGAAAGCAAACACAAATTAATAACCGGGAATGGGAAAGCAAGGAACCATCCGATAAACTTGGAATAGAAGATCTGTCTGTATCCTGGAGTATCACTCTGGTCCGAAGTCGTGACGTGGTTGAACTCGGCTTGGACTGAGGTCCAACCCAGATCTGAGGCGTAGGTAAAGTAGGCAACCGCAAGGCAGTAAGTTGGAACAATGGTTGTATAGTAGAATGGTCTTTCCTTAACAGGCTTTCTGAACATTAAACCATGGTACAAGACCGCAACGAGGAGGAAACAAGAAAAGGCAGCCCAAAGCCAGTCAGAACCATCCGAAGTTAGGTGGAAGTCGGAGCCCGTTGGCTCGTTGATACTGAGAGCCTGGTTACCGGCACGCTTATAGAATTCTTCAATAGCTGGCATCTGGAATCAAATGTAGATATTAGTTTTGTGATGATATTGAGAAGAGAGACCCCAGAAAGCTGATGGGGATGGGTCCCACTGGGGTCTTTATATCAAGGAGACAACGTGAAGGGATCGGAAGGAACGGCCAGAGCTGTAGTACATCTGTGAGTAATTAACCATACGAGAACGGCTTTAGTCCTGAATCCTCCTCGAAGTTCTTTACCCCGGTGCCACTTTGGAGTTGGGTAAACCTTTTCCAGAACTTTTGACGTCAACGGCCCTGTGGTCGGAACCGGGCGTTCCACCTGTTTTGCCGGTGGAAGAATAGGAAGGCCACACAGGGATGCACCCGGAAGCTTGTAGCGTGGAGATTTCTAACTCAAACAGGCAAGGAATAAACAGGTAAACATTCGAATTACCAAACAGAGTACATTTCCAAACAAATAATGCTCCAAACAGGGGAAAATCCCCCCTGAACTCGAGGAGGTTTTGAGTCCGGCTCGTCACGGAATCAACTTCTATGGTGTTCGGGTGCAGCGTGACATTTTCCCAGACCCTCTGGGGTATTAGGGAGGGGGAAGCTTCGGAAAGATCGCATGATTTACAATTTGGAGGGATTGAGTAGTAAAAAGTTCTATAGAGATCTACAGAGTATTGTGGACATATCGCTCGCAGGCACGTTGCGTCTGTGATCACACCAGGGAGCGCTCACAGTGAGACCTAAGCAGGCAGCTTTGATTGAGTTAGGTACGGGGCCAAGACATCGCAGGTACAACTTGGTGGATGGACCGGACGAATGAGACAAGCGGTTAAATTGTTAGTCCATAATTCTCCGAGTGTCTCATGGGAATAGGCTCCTCTGACAAAGTGTATGCTGGCTTCAATTGTGTGCAGGTTGTGAGCAGCCAAGGACGTGGTGATGATTTGGCTCCCATAACAGCCGGATTAACGTTTGAGTTGAATGAAAGTTACCGTAAATACCGAAGTAATTAATATGCAACTCATTTGGAAGGTCCTCGGTGTTAGCCGTGCTGTTTTCCTAGTATGACATGGAGCTTGTGGCTTCATCATGAGTGGGCGCAACACACGGGCGATAGAGGCCATCTACAGTAGTACAGGTTCCGCCAGAACCGTGCAAACAGAAAAGTCTTACAGAAGTCTTTTGTATAGTTTCAAGGGCTGTATTCAAAGGTATGATATGATCTTGCTAAGAGTCAAAGCTGCTTCATGTGTAGGAGACGCTCTCCCCCTCAATTACGGCGAACCCTCACCTCACTGGCTTCAGTATTGTTACCTTCATCCACCATAACACTAGCAATTACATAAAAACAGTCCAAAAGACAATATTTCAGAGTCCCAGATCGTTCTTGGATCCCAGCAAGAACAAGGAGAAGGTACAACTGACGCCTGACAAGCTCGCGACGGAATTCCGAAGATTGCCCCCAGACAAAACAGACTTCCTACAAGATGACACAACGTTGAAACAACCAATTTACACAACAACAACGACCCCCAAGAAAACATATAAATCTGGTCGTTGTCCAGCCTAACAATCAAATGAAGCCTGATGATATGACAGAACCTCCATTCCCCAAGCCGACGTCAAGGCTCTTCGCCAACTTCCGATTCTTGCTCCTTCCGAATAACAGAGCAAGCGTCACTGCACTACGATCAAAAGTGGCACGACAGCATAGTGCTGCTGTCAACTCGAGGTTTATTCCTCCTGGGAATCAATGGTCAACGACGCATGTGCTTGTTGATAAGAAAGTATTGCCGTATGGAACGCATGTATGGAAGAAACTGGTGGAAGCTGGGTTTGATGAGAGTGAAAGGGAGTTGCTCAAGGATATTCCTGTGTTATCGCAAACATGGCTTACGGATTCTGTTTCAAAGGGGGAATTACAGCCAGAGAAGGAATATTTGATTGATATTGATGATGGTCCAAAGTCGAATCAAGCATCACCTAAGAAGAGACGAGCGTCAGAAGACCCAGGAACGCCACCTCCAAGCAAGACACAACTACTTGAGGACTCTATGGTGCAGGGTATTGTCAAAGATAATCCTAACTGGAAGGCAATCCATTTGCTCAGTGAGATGGCTCAGGCTAGGGAAGTTCAAGGTGAAGTATTCAAGGTCAAGTCTTATAAGACTGCAGTTGATATCTTGGAGCGCACACCAACGCATATCACGACGTATAAACAGGCAATCAAACTCCCGGGGATTGGAGACTCTATAGCCAAAAAGATTGTTGAGATTTCACAAACTGATGATTTGGAAGTATTGAATAAGCTGAGAAACAGTGAAGAGCTGAAATTGCTAAAGTTGTTCAGAGGGATCTATGGTGTTGGCGATAAGTTTGCACGTTCGTGGATCCAACAAGGGATGAAGACACTTGAAGATATCGAACAGAGAGATGATCTTACCATCAATCAACGTTTAGGATTGGAGCACTATGTTGACTGGAACGAACGAATCCCAAGGAAAGAGTGTACTGTGCATAATGAATACGTCATGAGTCTTTTCAAAGAGATTGACCCATCTATCCAAGTCACAATTGGTGGAAGTTACAGACGTGGAGCAAGCACATGTGGTGATATTGACTTCATCTTGACCAAACCAGATGCTGAAATTGATGAACTGAGGGATATCTTGAGCCAATTCATGGAGAAGATCAAGAAGTCAGGATACTGGCAATGCGCATTGAACAACTCCATCTCCACCAAATGGTTAGGTGGATGTGCACTTCCCAAAGAATGGAATCAGAAGGCAACTGGAGAATCCGTCAAAGGTAAATGCCGCCGTGTTGACTTCTTACTTGTGCCATGGAAGGAAATAGGCGCGGCGTTGATCTACTTCACAGGGAACAACGAGTTCAACAAGAAGATGAGGTTACGAGCAATGAAGAAAGACATGGTTCTAAACGATCAGGGACTTTACAAAACCATAAAGGCATCTGATGGAAAAGTGGAAAAACAGGAGCTGTTAGAGTCCTTTGACGAGAAGAAGATCTTTGATATCCTTGGCATGCATTGGATCGAACCAAACGCACGCAACATTGGCGATGACATGATACGATAGGTCTACAGTTGAGAAAAAAGATGGAACCATAATAAAAGAGTCGTTGATAAAAAACATCATGAAACTAGATATCAACTTATTTGTTGGACAAGTAGACAACACCTGGAAGCTCCTTACCCTCAAGCAACTCCAAAGAGGCACCACCACCAGTAGAAACGTGTGAAAGCTTGTCAGCAACACCGAACTTCTTAGCAACGGTAGCAGTGTCACCACCACCAATGATGACGGTGTTACCAGCCTCAGCGGACTTGACAGCAGCGTCAAGCAAGGACTTGGTACCGGTGGCAAAGGCATCGAACTCAAAGACACCTGGTGGACCGTTCCAGACGATAGTCTTAGCCTTAGCGACGGCAGCGGCGAACAACTCACGGGACTTCTCACCGTTGTCAAGACCCTCAAGGTCATCTGGAATACCCTCCTCAGCGGTAGCGTAACCAACCTTGGCATCTGGGGAGAAGGAGTCAGCAGTGGTGAAGTCAACTGGGAGAACAATCTCAACGTTGTTGGCCTTAGCCTTCTCAATGAGCTTTGGAACGAGCTTAGCACCCTCAGCATCGTAGATGGACTTACCAATCTTAGTACCGTTAAGGACCTTGTTGAAAGTGAAAGCCATACCACCACCAATGATGAGGATGTTGACCTTGTCGAGCAAGTTGTCAATGAGCTGGATCTTGTCAGAAACCTTAGCACCACCGAGGATGGCAAGGAATGGTCTCTCTGGGTTCTCCAAAGCCTTAGCGAAGTATGTAAGCTCCTTGGACATCAAGAAACCGGAAGCTCTCTGTGGCAAGTCGAAACCAACCATGGAAGAGTGAGCTCTGTGGGCGGTACCGAAGGCATCGTTAACGTAGACATCAGCAAGGGCAGTCAATTGCTGTCTGAACTTGGCAACATCCTCCTTAGAGGCCTTAACCTTACCCTCAGAGGTCTTCTTGGAACCCTCCTCCTCAATGTGGAAACGGAGGTTCTCCAAGAGGAAGACCTGACCGTTAGAAGCACCGTTGACGGCGGACTCAACAGCCTCACCAACACAGTCGTCAAGGAAAGTGACTGGCTTACCGAGCAACTTCTCGAGCTCTTCAGCGACTGGCTTGAGAGAGTACTTCTCGTTTCTCTCACCGTTTGGTCTACCCAAGTGAGAGGCAAGAACGACAGCCTTTGGCTTGTGCTCCAAAACGTACTGGATGGTTGGAAGAGCAGCAACAATTCTCTGGTTGTTGGTGATGGTCTTACCGTCCAATGGGACGTTGAAGTCAACACGGATGAAGACACGCTTGTTCTCGACGTTCAAGTCAGTGACGGAAAGCTTGCTGGAAAGAGACATCTACCAGGGTTAGTATTGGATCTCGGACGCCATTGCTCCCTGTTCATCATCGAAGATTGATAGTGTGCAATTGAGCAATTGTATGGAGCCATTGAGGTTACTCACTTTTCTGGATATCAGCCGAACTGTTTGCAGAATCGTTGATGTAGGTTGCGGTGTTGGAGGGAAGGCAAAGTTCCTGATCCCCGGCCGTTTTATAAAAAGTGCTGCCCATGCATTGGGTGATGTCCTTGTCCCGGGGCCCTCGCCTTGCCCCCGGAAGTGTCTCTCGTGGTGGCGTTGTGTGTGTGAATAAGTGGTGTGGTGTGTGGCGGGTGGGCACGACTTCCGAGGGTTACCCTGCTATGAGGTCATCGCTTTTCTTCACGTGACTTCTCTATGGCGTGTGCAACGTGGACCTTCCATTCTCTGGTGATGTTGGGTCTTTTGGCGTGATTTTGTGTGTGCCGTTGGGTCTCGGGCGTGTCAATCAGCTGCCATGACTACACATGAGCTGGAATGGTAAACAGGGCCACTTCTATATGCCACACAGGGCTGTTCCCAATACGGATGTGTCACTCTATCTACGCCTCTACGCCGTACCGGCTGGCTAAATATCCTGGGGTCCACCTCGCCGTAGAACAATCTGCAAGAGCAGCAGAGAACATGATTGGAGGAGAGGCTGATCCACTGCGGAATTCCACCGGTTTCCAGGGCCACAAAGATATCTGACACAAAAAAAATTTGGTGTATGAGGCTCCCGGACGCGGAATTTTGGCTCTAAGCGGAAACGGATCGCGCGTGTCTATCGTCTATCGGCTTTGTGGCCTGCAACGGCGAGATGAGTTCTTCTCGTGCCACTATTACTGGACCGTATCAGAGAGTCCATTAGGCGAATGGGTGGATTGTAGTAATCTCATCTTCGCCGTGGACAGCCAGAGGTCACTACTGATTGCTGATAGCACAACTTCGCTTAACACTCCCTACATGTGGCCTCCGATTAGGCTCACGATCGTAAAGTTTATGCACAGTGTCGATGGACCAAGCTTTTAGGAACAACGTAGCACAATAGGATATACAACTGGATAATCAGCGCCGCATCTCCGCGTTAAACTGTCCCTTGATCCAGACACAACCGGTAAGGGGGGCCCTGTGCCAAGTGCAGTAAGCAGTCAACGGTAGATAAGCCGTTTTACGTGCAACACAGGCGCTTCTACAGGGTGTTCTGTCAAATGGAAAGTCACTAAAGGCAACTAAACCGGAGTATCAAGTCCCCAGGATCTACGGTGCGCGCTTCTCCACAATAATTGTATAGTGTTACAAGCCTTTCCCGCGGAATTCGAGCACCTGATCTGGAAGTCCGATCGCATTATCAGAAGATAGCAGCCTCGCGGATGAGCTTCTCATTTTTTTTTTTCTCTTGACACATCGGAATTTCTCTTTTGTTATAAGCAGCAAGTGCTGCTCTCCATCTCCTACATACTCTCTTCTAGAGTTGTCCCTGATTCACCAGTCTTCACTGATCATATCCCACAATGAGTTCAATCAAAGATCCAGAGTCACACACAGTCAACGATGACCAGGCTGTTCTTGAGAAGCTTGGTTACAAGCAGGAACTTAAACGTTCCCACTCCATTCTCTCCATGATTGCCTTTGGTATCTATATCCTTACACCACCAACTGCCATCATGAACACACTCACAACTCCACTTGAGATGGGTGGTGCCCAGGCCCTGGTTTGGGGTTACATCATCGTCTCCATCTTCACCATCATCGTCGCGCTTTCCATGGCTGAGATCGCCGCTGTCTACCCAGTTTCCGGTGGTCCTTTGTCATGGGCTTATCAGCTTGGTGGTTCTAAGAAGGTTAAGATCTTTGCTTCTTGGTACACTGGTTACTTCAACATTTTTGCCCAGATTGCATTTGCCTCATCTGCTGCCTTCCAAGGTGTCGTGCAAATTTTGTCTGCTGCTTCCCTTCAACATCCAAGTTATGTTTCTGAGTCTTACCACTATGTGTTGCTCACTATTGCCTTCATCATCTTGTTCACATGCACAAACACCTTCTTGAACAAGTTCTACTCACAGTCCACCAAGTTCTTGTTCGCTCTTAACGTTGGTAGTGTCTTTGCGGTCATGATCACTCTTTTGGCCAAGACTGAAGACAGAAATGACGCAAAGTTTATTTTCACAGAGTACACCAACATGACTGGTTTCTCCTCCCATGGTTACGTTTTCATCTTGGGTTTGCTCCAGTCTGCTTACACTTTCACTGGTTACGACTCTGTGACTCACCTGGCTGAGGAGGCTGAGACTGGTGTCAACGTTGTTCCAAAGGCTCTTATGGTTGTCATTACATCCAGTATCCTTTATGGTTTCATGTTCGTCATTGCCATTTGTTCTGTTCTTAACCATGATATTGAGTCTCTTGTCAACTCCGAAACTGGCTCTGCTTTCACTCAGCTTGTTTACAACAGAGTCGGAAACATCCCAGGTACAGTCATTCTCATTATCCTTCCAGCTCTTGGTGCCTTGTTTGCTGCTGAAGGTATGACTTTATCCAACTCCAGAACCATCTACTCCTTTGCCCGTGATGGTGCTTTCATCTTCCCAAAGGTTTTCTCCAGAGTTTCCGACAAGTGGGGTGTTCCAATCCCAGCACTCATCTTCTCCTGTGTCTTCCAATCCATCATCATCATTCTCTACTTCTCCAACGATGTCGTCTTCAACACCATTTTGTCCCTCTGTACAATTGGTCACGAGCTCGCTTACTTGATTCCAATTGCACTTATGTTGTTCGGCGGTAGATCCCGTATGCCACAGAACAGACCATGGAACCTCGGTAAGCTCGGTGTTGTTTGCAACGTCATCGCTGTTCTCTGGTTGTGCTTTGTGTCTATCACTTGTATGTTCCCAACCGTTAATCCAACCACTGCTGGTAACATGAACTACACCGTCGTCATCATCTTCATCGTCATTGCATACGCCACTATTTGCTGGTTCATCCAGGGTGTTAAGACGTATAAGGGTCCAGGTGAGGTTCTGGAGAATGAGATCGCATTGGAGGATGCACAGGTTTATGATGCTACTTCTAGTGAGGACCATGCCATTGAGGAAGACGTTCTCATCCATGAGAAGAAGTAATATCCATGCCGGGTTGATTGATCGTGTTCTTGTTTTCTGATTTTGTTTGATATATAAAGGTGCATTTATAGTTAACTTCACTTCGTATCGTTTTTATACACATGATTTGTTCTGAGTTTGATTGGATCCACGTTGTAGTGTGTGTTGGACTTGGAGGCATGGGAATCTCTAGCATCCAGCCAAGTGGCCGAGGGCTTAGTTTTGAAGATATATAGACCTGTTAGGACGATTGATTTGCAATCTGTATAACTCTTTTTGCTTTGTATGTGGTCAAATGGTAAAGAATTCGTGGGTTAATAAAACAGCAGTGAAGGCAGTACCGTTTGTCACGTGATCCACGTAAACAGTATATCGGGTCTACCTCTAGACAAACTTATCTAGATCTTTAGCAAAACCAAGAATCAATTCTATTAATGCAAAATCTAAGCAAACAACTGAGTTAAGTCAAACTCACCACTAACCTTCTCCATAACACCATCCTCAGTGACGATACCATCGATGAGATCATGTGGCGTAACGTCGAATGAAGGATTCCACACCTCAATACCAGGAGCAGCAACGCCAACTTTACCAGAAACAGCAATACCACCATCCATCACAACTTCATTATCTGGACCAACAAGACCACCACTCACGTTCTTCAATTCGATAGCTGGTCTCTGCTCAACCACAATCTGTGAACCTTCCTCCGTGTTCATGTCAATAGTGGTCTTTGGCGCCACAACGAGGAACTTGATACCGAATTGTTTGCAGATGAGTGCTAGTTGATAAGTACCGATCTTGTTTGCTGTATCACCATTCTTCACAATACGATCAGCGCCAACGACACATGCCTTGATTGGAGAAGAGGAGTTTGCGAGTGTAGAAACGAGGTACGTCACCATTGAATCCGTGATTAATGTAGATGGGATTTGCTCATAGACAAGTTCGTATGCAGTGAGTCTAGCACCTTGGTTATATGGACGTGTTTCTAATGGGTATGCCCTTGAGAGCTTGATTGATGGCTTGGACTTCTTTGTAGGAGGTTCTTCAGAGGTGGTGGATGATTTCGCATGTGCCCATAGGGATCTTATGACACCAAGGGCAGTTCCGTAACCTGATGTGGCAAGAGATCCAGTGTTACAGATGGTCAAGATGGAGAAATCACCAGAGAATCCTTCGGATTCAAGCTTGGATAGGATCCAGTCCTTACCATTGTCTCCGAGCTTGACGTTGTTTGTATAATCGTCATCAATGAGATCGTTACCGAATCTCAAGATCTCAGGGAACAATTCATCCACAGAGGTCGCATTGGTGTTGTTGACGATGGATTTGATCTCGGTGATGGCATTACCCAGATTGACGGCAGTTGGTCTTGAAGTGACGAGGTAGTCGAGTCTTGTAAGAAGCTGGTTCTTAAAGTTTGCAAAGTCAGCCAAGTCGTAGTATCCCTGATTTGTGTTCTTACCGTCTGTGAAGTGTGAAAGTTCCACAATAACGGAAAGTGCACCGACGATGGCGATGGCTGGAGCTCCTCTCACTTGCATGAGCTTGATGACTTGGAAGGCATCAGCAATGGTGTTGACTGCAATATACTTAGTGGCATATGGAAGCAGAAGCTGATCAAGGGTAGAGAGTGTAAAGTTCGCTCTGTCCCACTTAATAGCCTGGAGTGTAGCCATGTTGTTCCTTGTCTTCTCTAAACAGAGAGGGAAGCCCACATGGATCGGACATCGGACTTTTCATCGAGGATCTTTTCCAACTAACGGATCATCGCGAAGTGGGTGCAGCCACAGTTTTGTATCGTGCCACCTACTACACAAGAAACTCCTTCACAAAAAGAAACAAACACCTGTATTGTATATAATCACCAAGATCTAAATTTAAGATCTAAATTTACTCGGAGAGAACCTTGACCTCGTTCTCAATGAACTGCTTCTCGCCTGCCTGAGTGGCTGGGATACCGAAGACCAACTGGGCCTGGACGTTCCAGGACTCTGGGACCTTACCCTTCAAAGCAGCCTGGACAATTGGGTTGTAGTGCTGGAGGTGACCACCAAGACCGAGCTCACCAATGGCGGACCATGTGTTGATCTGAGCAGCACCGTTAGAAGTGGCGGCAAAGACTGGGAAGTAGTCAGCGTAGACGGCGAACTTCTCCTGCATGCCCTTGATGGTGGTCTCGTCATCGAAGAAGATGATGGAACCGTAACCCTCATCCTTAGCGGACAATGGTCTTCTCTTAGCGTCGTCATTTGGCATGGCGTCAGCAACAGACTGCCAGACGCTGTCGTGGAGAGCACCGGTGATGACAACGGCTCTGATGGACTGCATGTTGAAGGAGGTTGGGGTGTGCTTGACAAACTCCTGAACAATGTTCTGGACCTGCTCGATGGTGACACCCTCTGGGAGGGCCTTCTTGAGAACGTACTGAGTTCTTCTGGTGGAGTAGGACTTGAGGATGGTCTGGATGGCGGACATTGTGTGGATGGGTATTCAATTGAGTGACGGGAGGCCAGAGAGAGAAAGCGGTTGTGTGTTCTTTATAAAGCCGTAACGCAAGACGCAGAAGCGCGGGTGCGGTAAGCATTAGTAACCTTAGTAAACACACTCAAATCATCTACAGTACGGGGGGACGGCTACACGGGATTCGAAGTTTAGGGGATCGGTAGACGGGATTACATCACAGATTACAAATGGTTCCTTTAGAGTTCTGTTAGAGGGTCCTGTTAGCCTGTTAGTAACGGGGTAGCGGGTGTGTTAATGCGGAGTTATTCGGGGTTATAGGATATAGGGGCAGTATCCCGCATGAACCGCGGGCCAGTACACGTAGCTAGAGGTGCATCTACCAATATGACCGAATATTCTAGAGTAGAGGTATAGACACAGAAGCATGCAAGCGCCATCTCTGCAACAAAGAACACCAACGGCCAAGAGTTCCCACGGGCCAATCAGAGTCCCCGGCCCGCATACAGTGTTCCCCGAACCGCATGAAAGTTTGACTCTGGGCAATGGGCAATGATCGGGGAGAAAAAAAAAATAGATCAACGTCGCCCATCTCATCGCAGTTCTGTCTCCAATTGAATGCTCAAGACCTTCTTCTCTAGATTGACTAAGATGGCTGAAATTACACACCCAACTATCAAGGACGGCTGGTTCCGTGAGATCTCTGACACCATGTGGCCGGGTCAGGCAATGACCCTCCGTGTCGAGAAGGTTCTTCACCACGAGAAGTCCCTTTACCAGGACGTTCTCGTCTTCAAGTCCACCGACTACGGTAACGTTCTCGTCCTCGACAACGTTATCCAGGCTACTGAGCGTGATGAGTTCTCCTACCAGGAGATGATCACACACTTGGCCATGAACTCCCACCCAAACCCAAAGAAGGTTCTCGTCATTGGTGGTGGTGATGGTGGTGTCCTCAGAGAGGTTGTCAAGCACGAGTCTGTCGAAGAGGCATGGCTCTGTGACATTGACGAGGCTGTTATCAGAGTCTCTAAGGAGTACCTCCCAGAGATGTCTGCTTCTTACTCCCACCCAAAGGTCAAGACCCACATTGGTGATGGTTTCAGGTTCCTTGCTGATTACAAGAACTCCTTCGATGTCATCATCACTGACTCTTCTGACCCAGAAGGTCCAGCTGAGTCTCTCTTCCAGAAGCCATACTTCCAGCTCCTCAACGAGGCTCTTACTGAGAAGGGTGTTATCACCACCCAGGCTGAGAACATCTGGCTTCACATGCCAATCATCACCGACTTGAAGAAGGCTTGTAAGGAGGTGTTCCCAGTTGCTGAGTACGCATACACCACCATCCCAACCTACCCATCTGGTCAGATTGGTTTCATGGTTTGCTCCAAGGACAAGGACGCTGTTGTTTCCAAGCCAATTAGAGAGTTGCCAGAGGAGAAGGAGGATGAGTTGTACAGATACTACAACAAGAAGATCCACGAGGCCTCTTTCGTTCTTCCGACCTGGGCTAAGAAGGCTTTGCAGTGAGTTGTACTCCTGTGTGTTTCTTGGTTTATTGTTGTTAGTCTTTTTTTGTTTAATGGAACGGTTGGATAGAGTGGTTATTGAGGGTTCTCTGTAGGTATAAGTAGGGCATCGGTGTCCTAATTGGGAATAGCGCTTTTAGATTAGGATCTGATTGCTCCACAGGCCACTGTATTGTGATCAGAGAAAGATTTGTCGGTGATGATTAAGTGTAACAGCTGCTTAAAGAATCGATGGGTATTGATAAGAGGTAATCAATTGGTGTGTATAGTTCTCTATTGGGAATCCGCCAGCGAGTTTACAGCCTACAGGAAGAGAGAAGAGAACAAAGGGGTCTCCGCTGTTGGGCAATCCACGCCGAGAAGATAAGACTATGGATCTGTTTATTGGTGGAACTATGAAGACTATGAAGCATTAATTGATACTAATGAATGCCACCAATTGCTTAGATCAATTAACTAACAACCAAGAATTCCATCCCTCAATTAAATCCCAAAAGAGGAATATCATGCGGAGGTGCGCGAAGCTTGTTTCCCCGGTCGCACTTACCTCCCAAATAGGACAACTATTGATAACCCTCTGGACTCTGGACTCTGGACTGTATATAAGTAGACTGGCATTTCCATTGCTTCTCGAATCTCCGTGTGCAGTCAATTGACATATCACGCAATTGACCAATGAACGACCTTACTCCGCTCCCTGAGATCGATCACTCCAAGGAGGAGTTCTTCACTGCACAAGAATCATCATTCAAACCAAACCCTGCACTCTTTGAGAAAGAATGGGCACCAAAAGTTAAAGCCTACAATGATGCAATTACAAAGGCACTTCCTAAGGAATACCTGATCTCTCCTGATTTGTATCCAGAAGATCTCGATTCTGGTCATTTCAACGCTACAAAGATCCCTGCAAAGGTTCTTGACAAGGCCACTTTGGAAATCACCGAGCTTGAAGCTCATGTTCTTGCTGAAAAGATTGCAAAAAAGGAGTACACTGCCGTCGAAGTGCTTAGTGCCTTTATCAAACGTGCTACACTTGCACATCAGTTGACGTTGTGTGGAATGGATATCATGTTTGAAGAAGGTCTTGCCAGAGCTAAGGAACTGGATGAGTACTTGGAAAAGGAGGGAAAGACAATCGGTCCTCTTCATGGTGTCCCAATCTCCCTTAAAGAGCACCTCGATTTCAAAGATCGTATCACTCATAGAGGTTATGTTGCACTTCTCGATAGAATCCCAACAAAGATGGCTTTGACCCCACAAATCTTGTATGAGCTGGGCGCTGTCTTCTACATCAGAACTACGATGCCTCAGTCCTTGATGCATCCAGATTCCGTCAACAACATTACTGGAAGAGGAAGAAACGCACACAAGACCTCGATGTCTCCTGGTGGATCATCCTCCGGTGAGGGTGCATTACTAGGTATGAAAGGTTCTCCATTGGGTCTTGGTGGTGATATTGGTGGATCCGTTAGATTCCCATGTGCTTTCAATGGATTGTGGGGTATTAAGCCTTCTACTAAAAGAATCTCTGGTGCTGGCGTCGGTGGTTCTGCTGATGTTATGACTAATGAGAGTGTGATTGCCACTTTGGGACCAATGGCTAACTCATTGGAAGATTTGGAGTTCTTCATGAAGAACTACATTAGTGCTAAGCCATGGTTGAGAGATCAATCTGTTGTTCCGATCCCTTGGCGTGATGTTCCAACTCCAAAGCCTTCTGATTTGACCATTGGATTGGTCTACGATGATGGTGTTGTTAAGCCACATCCCCCAAATATCCGTGCTATGAAGTTTGCCGAGGAGAAGTTGAAAGCTGCTGGTTTCAACGTGATCACATGGGAGCCTCACAGAGTTTATGATGCAGTTGAAGTTGTTAATGCGTTGTATACCGCCGAGGGAAACATCTCTGCAAAGCACAAACTTGCCGCTTCAGGTGAATCATTGGCTCCATTGACCGCATACTTCTTGACCGTGGGTAAAGGTGACAAAGGTCTGACCACAATGGAACTTCTCGCTTATGTCAAGGCAAGAGAGGTTCTTCGTCAGGAGTATTTGGACCTGTTCAACTCTCGTGGTGTTGATTTCATCCTGTCGCCAACTTATGTCGGTGTTGCTCCAAAACCTCATACTCCAAAGTATTGGGGATACACTTCATTATGGAACTTGTTGGATCATCCTGGTGTGACTTTCCCATCCGGTTTGTTTGCTGATAAGACCATTGATGTTAAGGATGGTTTTTATCAGTGCAGAAACAAACACGAGGAATACGAGTATGGTTTATATGATGCTGATGCGTCTGATGGATTACCAATTGGTTTGACTTTGAATGGTAGACGTTACACTGAAGAGGAAACTTTGAAAGCTGCTAAGATTGTTGCTGCTGCTATGCACTCTTGATACTCTTGTTTAGAAAGAATGTGTATATTTGTTTAGAATTATCTATATTTGTATTGAATTCCTAGTCAAAATAAGGTAATATAACTCCACACTATAGCAGAAAACAGAATTGGTAAGGGCCGCATCACATACACGAAAAGAATCAACATCAGGATCAATTCCAGAAAACAATTGCACCACGTCCACATCAACAAATGAAAGTTGCCCTTTTACAATCAAATGTTCTCACTGCAATTGAGGATAACATCCCTTCAAATGTGAACAGAGCCTCTCTCGTGACGCAGATGATACACGCGTATCGCCTTGATGAACAGTGTCAACACATCACACTTAAACCTGCAACACGATCGGACCTCTTACAATTCCATTCAGAAGAGTTTGTTTCTACGTTATTACAGGAGCGTACTGTTGATCTTCCACAATCACAAGTGGATAGATTTAAGAAATTGGGAATATATCTCCCAGACTCCAGTGAGCTCGAATCTTCTAATGAAGATGACCATTCAACTCTGGACAGATTCGGGCTCCTATATGACTGCCCTGTTTTCCCATTACTGAACCAATACGTGAAATATCTAGCTGGATCCACAATTTCCTCAGCACGACATCTTGTGCTGAACCCAGATCAGATCGTTATCAATTGGCATGGTGGTCGTCATCATGCGAAGAAGTCCAAAGCATCAGGGTTCTGTTACGTTAATGACATCGTCCTGGGGATATTAGAATTGAGGAAGAAGTACGAAAGAGTGGCATATGTTGATCTGGACCTTCATCATGGTGATGGCGTCGAAGGAACGTTCAAGTTCTCAGATAGAGTGTTGACTATAAGTGTTCATAGGAAGGAACTGGGGTTCTATCCTGGCACTGGAGATTTCAAAGATTGTGGCATGGGTAAAGGCAAAGGATACATTCTCAATCTTCCAATGAAACACGGTCTAGGGGATGAAGGACTTTTGAAAGTCGTGGAAAGGTGCATTCTACCCTCGCTGCACAAGTTCAACCCTGATTGTATCGTCATTCAATGTGGTGCTGATGGATTGGGAAGTGATGAGCATCAAGAGTGGAATCTAACTATCAAGGGGTTTGGTGAAGCCGTTAAGAAGTTACTGAAATTGAATAAGCCAACCATGTTGTTAGGCGGAGGTGGTTACAATCATAGCCAAGTTTCCAGGTGTTGGACTTACTTGACCAGCATTGCCCTTGGTACAGATCTCGAGTTTGATCTATTACCAGACGAGATAATTGAACAGCATCCAGATGAAGATTACGAATTCTGGAATGATAAAGGCCATAAAATGGTTGATGAGAATATTGATTCATACATTAGTTCATTATCTATGGAGAAAGACACCTATCGCCAAACTCTTTAGTCCAATTCTCATCCCAACGCTCTTGACTTTTCAGCATTGCACCCTTCTTAATTGTATCGTAGTTTGAAGGATCCAAGAACAAATAGATCAATGATTCCACAATCTGACGTGCATCAAGAACTCGCATACCGTTGGTGCCATCTTCAACGAGCTCGTAAAGAGCTGGGAATTCCAAGGCAAGAACAGGCACACCACAACCGAACATATCAACAACCTTCATGGGCAGATCAATACCACTACTAGATGTGTGTAATGAGACACCAATGTCTGCTGTTCCCAAAACCAGTGGGTAGTCTTCAATAGGTAGCCAAGCAGATCTGAATGAAACTTTCGAGAACTGTGATTCCTTCACTGATTTGAGGAACTCCTCTTTCATTGGCCCCTTTCCAGTGACAATAACACGAACAGGTGGAACGTCATCAAGAACATCATATTTCTTCATAGCTTCCAACAGCACGTTCATGTCCTCATCTGGTGTGAATGAAGTTGAGGAAACGATGATTTTGTCCTTTGTGGAGTCATACCCATCAAACAAGTCTGATTTATACTTGGTGATTACTTTCTGCTTCTGCTCTTGTGTCAATGGAGCGAAATCACTTGATGCCTTATCATAAAGAACAGTAATTGTCTTCTTGTCAACACCAAACTCATCAACGAGGAATTCCTTCATACTCTTGGTGACCGTGAGGTTGACATCAGCAAACTTGGAAAGCAAATTTTCATAGAGTTTGTTCAATTTAACCAATGGGTGCGACTCACCAAGTTTGATGGATAAGATTGAGTATCCCAAGTTGTGCCAGTCGATGATGAGCTTAGCTCTAGAGACGTACTTGTATAACAATGCAAGGATCAAGACCGGAATTCCCGGAGGATTCTGCACCATAATATACTTAGCACCCCTCAATTCCCACAAAAGACTTGTAATTGACCATAATTGAGTAGTGACCTTCCTCACGACAAACAAAGGATAACTCTCACCAGCACCTCTTACAACAGTGTCAATTGGGTGGATCTGCGTGTCCTCTGATTCAACAATGTCCAATGGTGGAGTAGACTCCAGATATCCACACAGATCAACAGCATAGCCCCTTGAGAGGAAGGATCTGGCATGGTACGACATACGAGGAGAGTGGCCAAGGTCTCCAAGGACGCATATGACAACGCGAGGGTGGGACGAGATGTTGCCCACTAGGAACGGTATCAGGACATAGACGATGAATGGGAGAGATAGGAATACAAGGATTAGTGCCCATACAAAAGGCGAGTAATCCAACCAATTGATGATCTCCTTAACAAATCCGAACATCTTGCTGTTGCTCAATTAACTTTTGGGCCCTCAAGAATAAAAACAGAATCGATGCGTATGGAAGGGCAGTGCTGCGCAATATTTGAGGTGTGCGGGTTTTTGAGGCTGTGAGAGATCGCCAAAAATTCCGAAGTTCAAACCAACAAAACACAACAAAAGAGCCGTTGAAGTAGAGAACCCATTCACTCTTCTTATTACATTTCATAATGGTAAGTGGGGTATTGCATTGTGGATGTGAGATCAATTGCTTGTTGTTTGGAATCTCCTTTGTGAGATGCAATTTGCCCCTCTAGTGGCTTGTTTCACGCGTTTTGCCACGCGACGACAGTCTGAGGCGGCGTTGTCAATGAACTACTTCTGATTTGATCATTTATCCATTGTTTCTGTTTCCAGGATCTATATACTAACAATTCGCTCTTTTTCAACAGGCTTCAGAACTCACTGAGGAACAGATTGCCGAATTCAAGGACGCTTTTGCTCTTTTCGACAAGGACCAGGATGGTCATATCTCTGGATCAGAGCTTTCAACCGTGATGCGTTCTCTTGGTTTCACACCATCCGAATCCGAGGTTGCTGACATGATGAACGAGATCGACGTTAACGGTGACCACAAGATTGAATTCTCTGAGTTCTTGGCCCTCATGTCCAGACAACTGAAAACCAATGACTCTGAGCAGGAGTTGCTCGAGGCATTCAAGGTGTTTGACAAGAATGGTGATGGTGTCATTTCAGCTGCAGAGCTTAAGCATGTGTTGACAAGTATTGGCGAGAAGCTCGATGACAAGGAGGTTGATCAGATGCTTAGAGAGATATCCGATGGATCCGGTCAGATTGATATTAAGCAATTCGCTGCTCTTTTGTCCAAATAATCGGTTCTGTTCTTTCGCAGCTTTTCTGTGAATGTACTTTGGTTTATTTTTTGGATATAGTGTTTAAGGTGTGCTCTTTTTTTTGAAATGATATATCGTAATCTTGTATATTAATGGAAACGGTCATCCTGGGATGGCACTGCAGCCCTCAAGTATCTCTTGAATGGGTTGTCGTCATCTTCACCGTCATTCTCTTCCTCTTTATTTACCGTAGATTCAGCGGCAGGCTTTCCGGACTCATGCAATGCACTTGGTTTTGGTTTTACTGGAGGAGGGACTTTTGACAATGCTGCAGGTTTGGCCTTGACTGGTGGTGGAACATTCTTCATGAATGAAGGTTTTGGCTTGACTGGAGGTGGCGCCGTCTTATCCACCGATGGCTTTGGACCAGGAATTGGTGGTTTAGGCTTGGATCCAGTGTTGATCTTAAGATCTGGTTTGGTAGGAATCTCTGGTTTTGGTTTAACATCTGGCTTTGGCTTGATCTCAGGCTTTGGCTTAACCTCAGGCTTTGTCTTGATCTCAGGTTTTGGTGCAACAGGTGGAGGAGTCTTGACAGGCTGTTCCTCTTGCTTTCTAAATGGTTTTGGTGGTGGTGCAAACTTGTTCATATCAAACACTGGACGAGAAGCAGCAGGTGGAGAAGTTACTGGTTGAGATGCAGCAGCTGGGCGATCTGACTCAGTGTATGGAGGTGGAGACGCAGCGTTAGCACTAGCATGTGCATACGTTGGTGGAGTTGAAGGTGCAACAACCTGGTTTGGAAGATGTGTCTTTGGATTTGTAGGTTTTGGTGGTGGTAAGAAAGTGTTTGGTTGATGAGTCTGTGGGTTTGTAGGCTTTGGTGGGGGTGGGAAGTTGGTGCTGCTGGTTCTTGCTGGTGGGGGTGGCTGGTTAGAACCAGATGTTGAGTTTGGTGTCAGTGATGCTTGTCTTGGTGGTAATGGAACTGGTGGTTTGCCTCCTTCTGATCTTGAAGGTGCAGGTGGTGCAATTGAGGTCTTTTTGGCAGGTGGTGATGCCAACTTGGAATGGCTCGCTTGAGCTGAAGATCTTGCAGACTCATGATGTTTTGGTGGAGGTGCAAATTTAAGATCAACTTTGTAGTCATAAGTTCCTGCAATTCCCTTATCCACTGGTTCTTCCTCTTCTCCATGTCTTGGACTTGTTGGCCCTGGTGATGTCACGTTGGATGATCCAACAGTAACGGCAGGAATACCACCACCCACTGTGACTGCTGGAATTGAGGATGCACCACCTACTGTCACTGCTGGGATTGAAGCTGGTGTACCACCTACTGTCAATGCAGGGATTGCGACTGGTGCCTGTTGTACTTGTGGAGCATATTGTGGAGCAGGCTGTGAAGGTCTCGGAACAGGCTGTGGAACAGGTCTTGGAGCCAATTGTGGGGCAGGCTGTGGTACTGGTCTCTCCGAAACCAATGGACTTGACACAGCTGGTGGAGTCTGTGTGACAATCCTCTTTGGTGGAACTGGAAGTGATGAAAGATCTGGCGATGGAGATACAGATGGGACCTGTGCGGGTGTTTGAGCAGGAACTTGTGGAGAAACTGCCTGTGGAATACCCACTGCGGCTCTATTGTAATTTCTTGCTGGTGGAGTTGGAACTGCAGGCTGCTCTTGATGTACTGGTGGAGTAGCAACTGCACCACTGTAGTATGGATTATTCAATGTCAAAGGCTCTGGTTCTTGAGCCTGTACGGGCTGTGCCTGATACTGAACTGGTTGAACATATTGAACTGGCTGGACTTGTGGTTGTTGATACTGCACTGGTTGAACTTGTGGTTGATATTGAACAGGCTGAACCTGCACAGGTTGGTATTGTACAGGATTCTGCACAGGTTGGGCCTGTTGTGTAGTGGTCTGAGGCTGTGCTTGATTCTGAGACTGGAACATACTTGACATAAATTGCCCAGCGATATTGGAAGCTTGTTTCTTATCCACGTTCAACGAAGGAATGTTCACTTTGGTACCACCAACCATCACAGTCGCAGGTGGAAGCTTTATTGTTTCATTTTGTTGTGGCTGTGCTGGTTGTGTAGCTTGAGGGGCCTGTGGAACGCCTCTTTGAGACATATCTGAGACAGGTGGTTGAGCAACTGCCGGTGCCTGCGGTTGTTGGTAGATCTGCTGTGGTGCTTGCTGGTAGTACACCTGCTGTTGTGTAGCTTGTGGATACGATGGCTGTGGTTGTTGATATTGTGGCGTAGTCTGTGCAGAAGGGTTCAAGAGCTGTGGGTTGTGTGCTAGAATCTCCCTAGTCTTCTCACTATGATACTGCATCTGGCCTGGTTTGAGAGGAGGTGGAGGCAATGCACTAACGTCAGGAAGAGAATTGAGAGGTCTTGGTTCGCCAAATTCCATTGTAGTTGGAGATCCTTCTTTGCTCCCCTTATTTGCAGCTCGTTGGTTCTTGACAGTCTGGTAGCCCGCCTTACTGACGACCTTTGTGCCCTTCCACGCGTATTTTCCTGTAGTCTTTGCAGCAGCAGCGGCACCCGACTTGATGGATTCTTTGTTATTATCCCAGAAGGTACTCATTGTTGTTATTTTTAGGTGCTGGGTGGTGGCAAGGAGAGGTTTACTCAGGTTTGAAACACTTCGGAGCTTACGGGAAATTATATTTCGCGGTTAAATGGCGTTTGTTTACACTCTCTAAGCACACGTTGATGGAGGCAGTAAAGTGACAATGAACGCGATATTTGAGGCAAATCTGAAGTTGTTAAAGGCCACTGGCTCACAGATTCACTGGAGATCGGATGCTGTTCATTCGCAATTCAAAGTGCTCGTTGTTGCGCTTCTCGCAGACTCACAGGAAGACCTCATCCTCTCGTCTTCGCTTTCCCAACTCACCGCACATGAACTCAAGGACATGACGAAGATCAAACATACACATTCATCCGAGACACTCAGGGATGAGAAGATGTACGATGTGGATACGATAACGATCGGGTTCCCCAATAAAGTGTTCCGGAACCAGAGCTTCACATTCATAACACAACGCGAATCAAAGACGCGATACCAAACGTTGATCATGGCTCGAAGTTCTCCCAAGTTGACAAGTATGTTACTACACTGGATGAAGTCACATCATGGAGTGCTTGTGAAACCTGTGGGGTTTGATTCCAAGTTCATCGTTGGTTGTCTGGATCTAGTGGTACGAGGTCTCCCAGGTACTGACAAGAGTCGATTAGGCAACGTTGAGTTGTCATTCACTACACATACGAGGAGTAATGCGTTATCATCCATTAGCATTGAAGTTCCGAATAAAGATATTCTGAAGCTTTCAAGTATGGAAGAGAAGGATTTGTTGGTGCATATCATGGATTACCTAAAGGAGAATACCTCTATTGAGTTTGATAAGCTGCCAATCACGAGATTCAAGTGCAAGTTCCTCGTCATTACATCTGATGGAAGGTTGAAATTTCAAAAAGGTATCCCACTTCTTGGAGAAACTGAAGTTATTGGATTCACTGCATGGGACCTCGTTCAGAGGATCTACGAGAGTCTTGGGTGAAAAAATTTCCTCTCTAGGATGATTTATTACCGACAATAAATAAACGATTGAACGTCAACGAGTCTAACTGGTCCATGTTACTTGGTAGATTGGATAACAAAGTAGTGAGTACCAAGGAATTGCTTAACAGAGCCATCACTGAAATAGTGCTCTGGCTTCAAAGCAGCGAGGTCATCATCGATCTTCTTCTTGAAGGCAGCCTTCTCAGCCTCTGGAAGAGAAGTGATGTAACTTCTTGAAAGCCAGTAATCATAAACAAGATCCTTTGGGAATGGCAAGAACTGATACTGGAATCCATCGATAAGAGTCTTCTTGTCAAAGTAGTCCTGGCTTTCAAAGGCCTTTCTCCACTCGGCTTTTCTATACTGTGGGACGTCACCATCATAACTGTGGGCATCCAATGCAGTTGACCCCCAACCTTTAGCGATCTCAATTTCCTCATCGGAAATACCCAATTGCTTCTTTGCATCATAAATATTGTTGTTGAAGCCAAGGTCAAGCATATCGAAGTTCCAAATGAATCCCAATTTTCCACCTGGTTTCAGCACTCTGTAAATCTCCTTCAAGGAGGTATGATCTGCGAACCAATGGAATCCCTGGGCAACAATAACGGCATCATATGAGTTATCCTCCGCTGGAAGCTCATAACTGGATCCCTGGAGCGCCTTGATCTCCGGGAAGTTCTTTGTGAACGAATCAAGCATACCAGAGCTTGGCTCTACTGCCAGCAGGTTCTCTTCCTTGCCCCAACCACGGGCAACGATCTGTTTGGTGAACTTACCGGTTCCAACGGCCAATTCGAGCAGTTTCTCACCAGAAGTGCCATCATATGGAGACTCCAATGACAAATCCTTGAAGAAACGGGCAACGAAGTCGGGTGTGAACTCGGGACGCACCTTATCGTAGAGCGAGTGGTTGGAGTCGAACGAGTTGATGGCGGTTGGGTGTGCGGACTGAGTAGTCATAGTTCTTGTGAAAGTACGTAATGGGGCAAAGACAGCACGTTTCATGGGACCAATTGAGATAGAGATGAGATAACAAAGAGTTTAAATCTAAGAGAGAAAGAGTGTAAATGGCCCGCCCCTTTTCGCGAGTGGGGTCGGAGGTGACACGGGCCTAATACGGGGTTATCTCCGCTACGCGTCTCCGATCTCGCAATTGGTTTCCTACTCAATTTGGTGTCTTTTTATGTATGTCAATACTCAATTGCATTACAGATTACAGATTGCAGGTGGTGGATCATGACCAGTACTTGTCGGTGCCGACTGCCTCTGCGACAACTCTCATCATCTTGACAAGTTTCTCCTCTTGGAGTCTTCTTCCAACAATCTGCACGGCAACAGCAGCACCGTGAACCTCATCGGAGTCGTATAGATCCCAATTCTCCTTGTCCCTTGGATTCTTTGGCTCGTACTTCTCGTCCTTGATGTCAATTGTCTTGTCTGCTCTTGTCACAGGAACCGTACCAGCGGTGTAATCCAATGCGTTGACAAAAGCGGTGTATCCGACATACTTGAACTTGTTGTGTGCAGGTGCAGGGTATGGTGAAACCGGCATGATGATACCATCAATTGGCTTTCCAGTTGATGTAACATTTGCTGTAGCATTCCATCTGTCCATGTATCTCTTCATGATGGATGTACGTTCTGCGTGTAAGTCCCACAGTTCAGCCACACCTTTCTCCTTGCATGTGTTGTACATCTCCATGTATGGGAAAAATGGCTCACCTGTGATGTCTGCGTATTCCTTACAGTGGACACCACCATCACTAAGGAAGAACTCTGTAATGATCTGGTCCAATCTTTCGTGATCTTCAGGTTCCCATTCGATAACCTCGTGTCCTGCCTCTCTCAGCTTCTGCACGGTGGTTTCGATACCTCTCTGGACGGACTCGTATGGGTGAACAACACCATCTTCTCTCAACACTGCAAAGCACAATTTTTCAGGAAGTTCGACTTCTCTCCATGGGATTTCGATGACTTTACCATCTTTGTACCATGGTTCAGCGCCAATGACGGCCTTGGCATACATCTCCAGTGCATCTAATGACGTAGTGATTGGACCGTTGACAGAGTTGACACTCTCCAAACCTGGTAATCCAGAGCGAGCACCATAAGTTGGGAATCTTCCACCACTAGATCTGATTGTGAACAAATTCTGGTTTGCACTTGGGATTCTCAAACTTCCACCAATATCACTTCCAACACCCAATGGAGAACCCCTAAGTGCGATGAGTGCGGCTTCACCACCAGAGGAGCCACCAGCCGTCAAGTCCCTGTTGAATGGGTTAACGGTGTTTCCATAGATGAAATTGGTGGATTCAGGCATCATCATTGCGACTGGAACGTTTGTCTTGACGTAGAAGACTGCACCCATCTCACGGAGCATTTGGACAAGGACGGCTTCAGTGTCAAACTTCTCTGGGTTGTATGCAAATCCGACAAATCCAATGGTTGTTGGTTGACCCTTGATGTTCAAGTTATCCTTAAGAGAAATTGGCAATCCGTGAAGTGGTCCCTTGAGCTTACCGGTGGTTTCGTAGTACTCGTCGAGTTCCTTGGCCATTTGTAAACCTTCATCGAAGAAGATCTCAGAGAGACAGTTGACCAATTGATGAGCGATTGTAGCACGGTGGCCAAATGCCGATGCAACTTCATAAGCGGTCCATTCTTTGCTTTTAATCTTGGCCAAGATGATAGTAGCATCGGATTCAGTGATTTCAATCTCCCTAGCAGTCAAGAACTTGCGTGGGACCTCAAGAACGTCCTTCACTTCTGGGCCTGGGAGTTCTGATTCAGGGGCGAGCCATTCTGGTTTGAACTTGGCATCACGGTCAGCCTTCTTACGGGAGGCAATGTCCTTGTATGTGTCTTTAGTCATTGATTTTTCAGTGTGTGTCAATTTGTTCAAACAACAAGAGAAGTGGTATACAAACAGCGAGATGACCCCCTTATCTATGAACCTTCCTACAGAATCCCGGGCTCAAGTCGTGTCCTCCCCACGTCTGGCCCAAATAGGAAGTAAGAGCGTCTATCAGATTCACAGATCAGCCCGCACTTGATACGGGAACTAGCAGCGATACAGATCAAGGGGCCAATCGGGAGTGTTGATCTCACCTGATCTATCCCTTGTCTCGGGGCTCGCTTCCCGCTAAGTATACGGGGTGGAGAGGTAGAGGCATTGCGTGTGCAGCTTCCTCAGGTCACCATCACAATGGGGAAAACGCACGCACGGGAACCCATCGCCGAGATAACAGGCAGACTGTCTAAATTGAGAGTCCAACTCAACAAACAGAAGAAGCCAAAGGCAACACAGCACAAATTGACCAGTAACAAAGTCGTCCTGTCAAGGTGTTTGTGCCATGCTGCCAAGCGGGGGAATTTGGCGCGAACATCCGTCGGGGAAAGTGGTTGACTTCTCCCGGTGATCTCTCTACTATGAAGGTTTTCCTTCTTTTGTTGGCTGTTTATTTGTTGATTGATTGATGTGATTGAAGTTTGAGATAACTATCACCACCCCCAAAAATCTGCGGAGATTTCCCTGTTTAGACATGAATCCATCCTCTCTTTTTTGCGGTCCACTTGCAGAGTCCACAGGGCTGTAAAGGATCAGCCACCCCCTGCTGATAAGCTCGATCTCGATAGCTCTTTTTATCAGCATCAACTAATACGCAGGAAAAATCTCAATCAGTTGACACAAAATTTCGCAATATAAAGAACCTCCGATCCGCCCTCCGGAGGATCAGCAATGAGTGGAGGATAAGACGTTAAGACTTCTAGAAAGATCCCCAACTATGAATACACTCACCAAAGCGAGAAACTTCCTGTGGGGTGAACCCCCAAGTGATCCAAAAGAGGCTAAGCTTCTTTTCAAGATTGACTGGTTTGTCCTGTCATATGTCTGTTCTGTGTATTGGGTGAACTACCTCGATCGTTCCAACTTTGCCAATGCCTATGTCTCTGGTTTGAAAGAGGATTTGAACATGGAAGGTGATGACTATAACATTATCAACACGGTGTTCACCGTTGGTTACATTGTTGGAATGGTTCCTAACAACTTGATGCTTCTTAGAGTCAGACCTAAATACTGGCTTACTTTCTGCTGTGCAGGCTGGGGATTGCTTACACTTGGTGTTTACAAAGTCACTACATGGAAACAGATCTGTATCATTAGATTCTTCCAGGCCATCTTTGAGTCTTCTACATTTGTTGGTTCTCATTTGATTTTGGGTTCATGGTATAACTCTGAGGATATCGTCAATGAGGAAACTGGCAAGGTCCAGCTGTCTGAATTGGCCAAGAGATCCGCCGTGTTCACTGGTTCTGGTCTGTTGGGATCCATCTTCTCATCATTCATGCAGGCTGCAATTTACACAAATATGGATGGTATTAATGGACTTGCAGGATGGAGATGGTTATTCATTATTGATTTCCTTGTTACTATTCCTGTTTGTATCTATGGATTTGTGTTCTTCCCAGATACACCAGATACATGTAAGGCCTTCTACTTCTCCGAAGAAGAGATTGCCCTTGCCAAGTTGAGAGTTAAGAATCCAAAGATGGATAGTCATTTCGATTGGTCTGTTTTCAAGAGAGTTGTCGGAAGATGGCATTGGTGGTTCTTCTCTTTCCTTTGGGTTATGGGTGGTGAGAATGAATCGTTCTGTACCAACACCTTATTCTCCTTATGGTTGAAATACACCAAGGATTACACCGTCACTGAAATCAACCATTACCCAATGGCCATTTATGGTGTTGGTATCATTTCTACATTCGGTTGTGCACTTTACGTCGATCACACAGGAGGTCGTTATCACTGGCATGTGGCCCTGTTCATTTCCTCTTGTCTCATGATCTCATCAATCATGATCTTGGCTAACCCAATGAGTCCAGGTGTGCAATTCACAGCACAGTACCTTGCTGGAACATCATATGCAGGCCAGGCAACATTCTTCGCTTGGGCTAATCTTGTGACTCGCCATGATTTACAAGAGCGTGCTATCGTTTTGGCATCTATGAACATGTTCAGTGGTGCTGTTAACGCCTGGTACTCTATCCTCTTGTACTCCTCCTCTTATGTTCCAAAGTTCAAAGCAGGTGCAATTGCTATGATTTGTACCACTATCATCACTGCAATTACCGCATATGTCATTCGCAGACTGCAACTTAGAGAGAATGGCGAGTATGCAAAGACTTTACAGATGGAGAAGGAGGATCCAGAACTCATGTCAATAGAAGGTCAAGAACCAACAAAGTCTCCAACAACAGTCGATATCAAGGATGTGGAATCATCCCACTGATCTTTCTTTTTCGCTTTTTTTTTAAATTTCTAAATGTCAACTGGCTGGACCAGATACCTTGTTCATATCGTTGTAGCATCATCCCTGGACGTCTATGCATCAGGGGGAATATGGGGGCTGTTGGCGCGTTGGCCCAGCGACCGCGTTTCATAACAATTCGTGTTATTTATCATGACACCTCCAATTTATCTCAAAACATTGCACAAATCCATTGGTTTATTTATCAGACTGTAGGCTTCCAACACATGCAATGAACAACAGCTAATTAAGCCAAGAAACCAAAAGGTTCAGAGTATGCGCCAATCATGGAAAGGATGCAGGTCTCAAAGCCATCCGCTGCGGGATTGAGAGGCTCAAAGGTCCAGTGATGCGAGATCAATGCGCACGATCAACGGGTCCGGGGTACTTCATTTGATGAGGTGGTGTGTGTTGTCTGTTGTGCTGTGTTACACTGTGGAACACCAATAGATCCAGACGGCCCTGTGTATGGACTTGGACGATTCCTTGGCCGTGTGAATGCACCGTACATGGACACTGTAGTACTGTACTCTTTGGAAGGCGCACACCCAGCGGAGCGTTCTATTATTGGATCATTTGCAGAGGACTGGCTGGCACGTTGTTTGTGGGATGAAATAGATCATTAAATCACGGGTATAATATCCATAGATAAATAACCAGGCTATTGCCTACCCTAAGCACACACACACAACACACACAGAAGCCAAGTCCTCCAATACCGCTTTGGGAAAGTCCGCCTGCCCAATTGGGGAGAACAGTATCGCGTTTTGGGGTCACTCGCGTTAATATACACCACAATCAGCAAACATCCAACAAACAAAGCACCACGCCCAGAACCCCCAATTGTAGCCCCTTGTTGGAAACCCTCTCCAATCTCCCGTACAAAAAGCCTCCTAAATACACCGGGAGGCGCCTCCCATTCATTGCGCCCCTTTTTGAGTTTTCGCACGTCAGCGCAATATTACGCGCGCGCTATGGACGTTGAAAAGTGGGAAAATTAGGCAAAACACTCTTTTGCTTCTCTTTTTGCCTGTTGACACCTCCCGTTGTTACTCATTCGGCACACTCAGCAACTGCAACTACTCAGCTCATTGATCCCCATTCGCTAGGCTCGGCTTACTCTACTCAACGCCTCTCTCGCCAGCCCTTCCTATACGAAAAGCCTCCCCCACACGCGTATCTTCCACAGCGACCACTTTTTTTTATAACACAACCCTCCAAACACACATAGCACATTGAACACATCATTTACACAAGATGTATCTCACACAGACATCAACACAACGTTGGTCTCTGGGCTTTTCCTACCTTTTTGTCCTTATCTTGTTAGCATTCGTCGCGCCGGTCCGCTCTGACGTCTCCCCTTCTAAGCCCATCTCTGGACAAACATACACCGCCTCGGGAGGAAGTGTCAAAGTGGAAGTTGCTTGGATTGAATCGAATGCTAAGCCAAAACTTGACGATATCACAAGTTATACATTCACTCTCTGTTCCGGTCCAAACTCTGACATTGATGCCGTTGCCACATTGGCTGATGCTGTCTCTGCATCGGATATTGACGATTACACGTATACTGCTACTATCGATGCTGATGTTGGTGCTGACGGATACTACTATATCCAAATTTATGCAAAGGCGACTACAGGTTGGACCATTCATTACACAAACAGATTCAAATTGGAGGATATGACAGGATCGTACGAGCCTTCTGTTGGATCCGTCACTACTCCACCATCCGGTCAAACATCCTTGGCTGATGGAACAAACACCGCCGCTGCCACAATTGACTCTGCCTCTTTCTCAATTTACTACACATCACAAACTGGACCAACTCGTTATGCTCCAATGCAGATGCAGCCAGGCTCCACCATTAAGGACAGATCTTCCTGGTCGCGCCAGTATCCAACAAGTGCAGTGACGTACTTCACATCGTACCACGCAGACCAAACGCAAGTATCAACAATCACTCCAGGATGGTCATATACAATCAGTTCAGCCGCAAATTGGGCTTCTGTTCAACCAATGCCTAGTGTGAATGGTTACTATGCAGCAAGTGAGCGTTTGACAAGAACTCCAACGCCGTATACTCCTTCGTTTGAAGGAGCTGTGACTACCTCAGCGAGCTCATGATCTTGCATATCTTGGCCCTTTGACTTTCTTTTTATAGTTGACACGTTTCATGATCTCTTTTTGTTCTTTTTTTTTTTAATATCCTCCACTCCAATACATATGGACCCGTACCTTTGTTTTATATATACAAAAATGATCTACATTGATCATTGGATCTATTGCAGTATAGTAAACATTTTTTCATTAGATTTTGCAGTGCTATCGTACAAGGGCCTTTGTTTTTCTTAATTATCAAACAGCTCCTTCATAAAGAAAAAAAAACAATCACATGATGAAATCCAAAGAGACAACCATAATAAAGCTCACCGTAGCTTTAGTCTCTTCTCTGCTTCTTACCTCTACCGTTCTTGAATCCGTTGAACTTTCTCTTGTTCTTGTTGTTTCCGCCAAAGTTCTCGTTATTGGCCTTCATCTCAACGTATGCAGGTTTGCTCATAATCAACAATTCATTATCATTATAAGTTGGCTTTGGAGTCAATTCAACAAACTTCTTTGCATCCTCAGCATCGGCAAACTCCACAAACACAGACTGCTTGAAGTTCTTCTTCTCATCTCTTCTCAATCTGACCTCGTTAACCTTTCCGTACTGCTGGAACCACTTCTCCAAATCCTCCTGTGTAGTCTCTGTCTCCTCACCGAATCCCTTTGCGTAGATTGATCTCTGGAATCTCAACTGCTTCTCGGACTCCTTTGGTGGGAGGATTGGAACATTACGTCTAACCATCTCTCCATTCTCTGAAACAACAAGGAACTCAGATTTTCTCAAAGCGTCAACAATAGCGGAAACTGGTCTGAACTTCTTCATTCTGTTGAAAGATGCAATTGTGTTGATTGAAACCCAACCTTCATCGTTGGATTGCACAGTTCTCCACAAAAACTTGTCCTTTGGCAAGTTAGTGTCAGAGAAGTAGAACTCAACCTGTTTCAAAACCTCCTCGGCGGCAAATTCTTTAATCTCCTCATCCTCTTTCTTCTCAGTAGTCTCCTCAGTTTTGTCTTTAGCCTTTGCCTCGGTCTTCTCCTCAGTCTTCTCAACTGGCGCCTCAACTGACTCCACAGCCTTCACTGGCTCCTCAACTTTCTTCTCCTCAACAACTTCAGCTGGTGTCTTCTGCTCTTCAGACATTTTTTTTCTTTTCTCTTGTTAAAGATGAACTCGAGTCTGGATGGAAAGAAGCCCTAGAGACCCTCATCGACGTCCTTTAAAAAAAAAAAAAAAAAAGTGCCAGCGTCTCTTCTCTGAGGATCGCGGTGATGCGGTACGTGCAACATTTTCGCGAAAGGTCACGTGATTGTCCTTCAATATCTACAATAGTTGGAGTTTTTGTTAAGAAGATTTCCGAAGTTTCCCATCTTGTAAATAGTCGTCATCAAAGAGTGTGATGGTATAGTTAAAGGAGGAGAGTATGTCTGAAGATAAGCTCGTCCAGTCAAGCACTGATCGATTACTGTTGGCCAACCCGGTATCGAAGCGTTTATCCCATGTAGTCACCAATACGCCACATCCTGTATCCTCTTGTAACTTTGTGATTCCAATCATCAATGCATCAAGTTCGTGTGTGAGGGTTTGATCAAGGATCGCCTGCCATCTTAGCACGGAGATGTTATCGATTATCACAAGCATGAGTGATGTGCGTCCAAGTTCCGGGATAGCCCCATGTTGAAGAATTTTCAGATTGGATGTGAGTTCGGAGATTGTAGTGATGTTTCTTTTGATGTGCAATCTCTCAGTTTGGGATTGTGTTAATGTGTTTGTGAGATGGATGAAGTGCTCGTTGTTCTTGTTCCAAGTGTAATCAAGATCATACACCACTATGGACGTATCTGATTCGTCACTGGATTCAAACTGTTTAATAACTGTGGAACAAAGTGATTCATACTTCTTATGCTTGTCGTTGTCAATCATCAATACGCGCGTGTGTTCGGTCTTATTGATACGGGGTACTGTGACCTCATGTCGGATGGGAGATATCAACTAATTGCGAGGTCAGTTAACAGACATTCAGGATGACAATGATTCACTTACGTTTCGAAGACTGGAATATTCCAGTTTCTCGAGAAGATCCATATTCCATTGGACAGAGACGTGATATGACCTTAAGAACTGTGGAGACTTGGGATGGGTTGCGATCTTCTGTTTTTTCGCGTCGCTTCATACATGGATCTTTGTATAGTAACGTATCCCACCTCATCATCAACGTCGATCCTTAGTTATGATCTACATGCAGTTAGAATATATAATACATAGTTGAATCACAAGTAACAACAAATAAGATCTTCATAGGTCAGCATTAGCCTCACTGTAAAGTCAGAGACGGATCACCCAACGTAAGTAAGAACTCAGCAGAGTGCTTCACCATCTCTTCAGTGACTGTATGTCCAGCATTTGGATAAAGAATTGCTTGGAATACATTCTCCTCATCTATATGCTCAGGTGGCTCAATCATACTCTGTCCAATACCATCCATGAATGGCATTGAGAACTTTGCTGGAACATCTTCATCCTGGGCCCCAAAGAGAGCCAAAGTTTTCAGGTTTCTCACATCGTAAAATCTTGCAATATTACTGTCTTCCTCCGATACAACATCAAATAGTGCCTTGGGGAACTTGCTTTCCTGACCTTCAATGCGCTTCCTGTAGAGTCTATACGACTGAACATACACCATCGTCTCGCTGTCTCCTGTGACTCTGCACCAAATCAGTGATGTGATATCAAAAGATCCAATGATCGGAATAGCAGCATCAAAGTAGTTAGGGAACCTCGTCACTGCTCTAATGGTAATGTGGCCACCCATGGAAACACCAGCAACAATTTTGAAAACCTTACCAAACCTTTCGTATCCTGGTAGGTAAGAAGGGGTGTAATCAGCCAAACTCTTGAGCTCCATAGCACAGCCATCAAGCAGTGAGATGAAATTTTGGGCGTGATCTAGTTCATGGGAGCTATTGGCTTTGTCATCAACAAGTCTTGATCCATGGTTTCTCAGATCCCAGGCAAAGATCACCAACGGGATTGGCTCGTGTACGCTCTCATACGCGTGGTATTCTTCGAATATCTTGTATCCAAGCTCAATGGAGTCTTTACGACTGCGTTTTCGTCCGTGCATCAAATATAGGAACTTGATCTTTGCCACATGATCACCCTCAATATCGAAAGGATCGCACTTGTCCTTCCGATACATCACTTCAACGGTAATGCCTCCAACAAGAACACTTTGAACACTAACGCGTTCTGTGTCGGTAGCTTTTGAATATGGTTCATCAAGTGACATCTGTTATGCTCAAATTGATTGTGCTCCCGCTCCTAGTGTTGGGAAAAGGAGTTGGATCAACTTTCAAGGTACGTGAACAAACAACATGTCGGATTCCAACAGACACCACACCCAGACACCAATGTTTAGAACCGACCAATGATTGGCTCTTGATTAAAGTTACAACCGAGTTTGAGCCTTTCTAATTAACTTCTATCATTATTAAACCATAAATACCGCTGTGAATCCTCTCACAATAACCCATTAAATAACGCCTTGCACTAGTGCGAAGCCCATACGTCGTGTGTGACACTAGCAGGTACGCAATTGCCCTGATCAGAAGACAAGCTTCTCCAGTGTTCTAGTCAACTTTGCTGCGCCTACTGTGGACACATCGTTCTCAAGCTGAATCTTTGCTCTGTTCACCTCCAAACTCTCGAGGAGAGTGCAAGCCTTACAGATCTTGTTGCTTGACAAGTATCCACACTTCTCACATCTGTTTCCATCCACGAATCCATTTCTGTTCAATGATACAGATCCATCTGCTCTCACTTCAATCTCTTGTTGAGGCTCTGGAACCTTCTTTGCTGTTGGTTTCTTTCTGAATTGTTGCTTTGGCTTCTTTTCCTTAAGCACCAAATTCTCTCCCGAGTGGATGATGTCAATGATACAACTTGGTCTGATAGCCTCTAAGTTCTTCATGAGTTCTCTTGCAGTACCTCTGAATGCTTCTGGGGCATATGAACATTCTGTGGAGAAGTAATCAAGCTTCTTATAATGAGCATAGAGAACAATCTCCTTCTGGTATGAGTACTTGAAAGGCTTTGATCTCTTGATTGGAGATCCAGTACTTGAAGTCATGATAGCTGTAGATTTCTCCAATCTTGCAACATCACCACGTAAAAGATTCATAAGAACAGTTTCAGCCATATCATCCGCATTGTGTCCTGTCACGACGTGTTTGATTCCCAACTTTGCTGCTCCTCTATCAAGAGCCTGTCTGCGGAACACTCCACAATAAGTACAACTGTTTCTTATTCCAGCACAACTGACAATCTCATCCATAGTCCAGTTGTACAAGTCTCTGTATGAGACAATCTCTAATGGGAGTTGATACTGTTTCTGGTTTCTCTTGACTGTGGCTAGCGAGTCATCTCTATATCCAACGATACCTTCATCGATACTGAGTAAAACAAGGTTCAGTCCGTAGTTGTGACGCTCATTCAAGAGCTTCAATACGTAAGCTAGTACTGTAGAGTCCTTACCACCGGAAGCACCGATTGCAACGGTTTCTCCTGTGTAGAACAGCTTGTTTGTGACGATAGTGTTGTGAATTTCCGTTTCAAAGACGTCATAGAAGCAGAGCTTACAAATCTTTTGATGGTTCTTGGGTCTCTTAATCATAGCCTTTCGGCAGTGACAGAGTTCACAAAGCTGTGAGAGCTTTGGTCTCTTCTCCATTCGGGGCTCCTGTGTCATTCTGGAGTTGTCGTGGAGATGGTGAGTGGCAAAGATAAAGAGAGCTCATCGCCTTGAGAGGGAAATTTTCCTAACTGCGGAGCCACACCAACGATGGTGAGGGAAGGCAGGAAGCGTCATTACAGACCTTATAAGCGTGTTATTTGGGGTTTAGATAAAGCTACTAAATACTTTATGAGTATAAAATTCTACACATCAACCTCAATTACTCTCAATATGACTAACTGGCACTAAATCATCAACTTTAGTACTATCGTTCTCAGATTTACCCGCGCTTATACGCGTTACTGTTCTCAGAAATACGCGCGTCCAAAATTTTTCAGCGCCAAAGAAAAAAAAAAGCGAAAAAGGCCCAAAGGGCGACGAAGTACACGTTAATTGGATAACTCACCAAAACAAATCAACGATGTCCTCCCGTTTCTTCCAAGGTGGTGCATCCGATTCTGATTACTCCTCGTCCGAGGAGGAACTTCTCTCCAGTTCCGAGGAGGAGCTCATGTCTTCTTCTGAGGAGGAGAACGAAGACGTGGATGACGATGATTCCGATGATTCTATCTTTGGAAATGACGATGATGAGTCTGAAGCAGATTCAGATGATGATTTCACAAGTGGACCAAGAGGTCCTTCATACTTCTTGAAGAAGTCCGCCGGTGGCCACGACTCAGACGACGAGAGCGATGACGATAACAAGAAGGTTGTCAAGTCCGCTAAGGACAAGCTGCTCGATGAGATCAAGGGCTCCGTTGCCCTCATTGACACATCCAAGATCAACGGTGAATGGGTTTCCGTTAACACTGAGTTCGACAAGATGGCCAAGCTCCTCACACGTGCCCAGCAACAGAGAATTGATCTTCCAAATGTCTACATCAGATCTCTCGCCCTGCTCGACGACACCATCACTAATGTTTCCGAAGAACAGAAAGCCAACAAGAACCTCAATGCATCCGCCGCCAAGGCTCTGAATGCCCTTAAGCAGAAGGTTAAGAAGGCTATCCGTGAACAGAAGACACTTGTTGATGCCTACAGAACCAACCCAGACGCGTTCGCCAACGACGACACCTCAGCCATTGGATCCTCTAGAGCTACACCAGCCCCAGGTGCCAGCAGCGATGATGGCTTCACCACAGTTGGTGCTAAGAAGCCAGCTTCCAAGTCCTCTGCCAGTGCAGGTCTCTTTGCAAACCTCCGTGCTGTTTCCGAGTCTAGAGGTAAGAAGAACGTTGACGTCAAGGAGCAGATCAAGACACTTGAAGGTCTTACTGAGATTGCATCCACCCCATATGAGAGCATTATTGTCTACTTGATGTTGATTCCACTCAGATTCGATGGTGCATCTACTATGTCCTATATGTCCATTGACCAGTGGAAGGCTACTGCCAGCGATATCAACAGTTTGTTCGAGGTTTTGGAGAAGAACAAGAGCACATACCGTGTTTTGGAGACTGCTGAGTCTCTTGATAACATTGAAGTTGAGCCAAAGGCCAATGCTCAAGGAATTGTTGAGATCTTGGGTTCTGTTGTCTCCTTCGTTGAGAGATTGGATGATGAGTTCACCCGTTCTTTGCAGGTGATTGACCCACATACCACTGAGTACATTGACCGTTTTAGAGATGAGCAGATTGTTTACAACTCCGTCATCCGTGCTCAGTTGTACTCCGAGCTTGTCATTCCAGAATCTGAGATTGCATCTACTGCTGGTGACCAGCTTGCCAGAATCGTCTCCAGAAGATTGGATCACATCTACTTCAAGCCAACCAGCTTAATAAAGGCTGCTGAAGCCGCCGCTTGGAAGTCCCTTGCTGCTGTTGAGCAAACCTCATACATCATCCAATACTCTACAGAAGACACATACACTGACCTCCTTATGGACACATTGGCATCTGTGCTTTACAAACAGACGAACGCTACACACAGAAAGCGTGCTGTTCTCGACCACATCTACTACTATGCACACAACAACAAGTACTTCAAGGCCAGAGACATGTTCCTTATGTCCCACTTGCAGTCTTCCATTCACACCT
Organism: Petasospora easanensis; assembly: GCA_030580135.1. Taxonomy (NCBI): domain Eukaryota; kingdom Fungi; phylum Ascomycota; class Saccharomycetes; order Phaffomycetales; family Wickerhamomycetaceae; genus Petasospora; species Petasospora easanensis. Next base: position 85,268 of record JAKTSI010000012.1, on the reverse strand, counting down.
CTGAGCCAGCCTTGCAGGTTCTTTTCAACAGATCCTTGGTGCAATTGGGTCTCTGTGCTTTCAGAAACGGCTTGATCCAGGAGGCTCACCAGGCTCTTAATGAGATTGCCACCTCTCCACGTCATAGAGAACTTCTTGGCCAATCTTCTCAGAGATACACCAACCAGGCGTCTGTTGCTGACAAGCAGCGTCTCTTGCCATTCCACATGCATATCAACTTGGAGCTCTTGGAGAGTGTCTTCCTCACAAGTTCGCTTCTCATTGAGATCCCACAATACGCACAGCTCGGCTCTTCTGTCGATGGTAAGAAGAGACTCCAGACAAAATCTTTCAGACGTACTCTCGACTTCCACGAGAGACAGACCTTCCAGGGTCCACCAGAGAACACCAGAGATTATATCATGCATGCTGCTAAGGCCCTCCAAGCTGGTGAGTGGAAGAAGTCTGTTGAGTTGCTCACATCAATCAAGATCTGGAACTTGCTTCCAGAGGCTGACAAGATCAGAGAGATGATCAAGGAGAAGATTCAGGTGGAAGGTTTGAGAACTTTCCTCTTCCAGTTTAAGTCTTACTACTCTAAGCTCTCTATCTCCAAATTGACACAACTCTTTGACCTCCCAGAGAGCAAAGTTTCCGCTGTTGTCTCTAAGATGATCTTCAAGGAGGAGATCGCTGCTGGTCTTGACCAGGTTTCCAACTCTATCATCTTCGCCAAGGGTGTTGAACTCACAAGACTCCAGGAGTTGGCTCTCACCCTCGCAGACAAGGCACAGTCCCTTTCTGAGCGTAACGAGCGTCTTGCTGGTGCTCACCAGCCACAGGGCTACTCTGCAGGTCACCACAGCTCTGGTAACGATGGCCAACGCCAGAACCGTCATCAGAACAGAGGTACAAACCTCAAGTTTGCTCCAGTTACTGGTGCTCTCTCTAGTGCCCCAGGTACTATCTCCGGTGCTTTGAACGGTATGGACAAGAGAAGAAAGAGAACTACTCGCGCTTAATGGGATTTTGCTTGTATACTGTAAAACACAAACCTTTCAGGTCAGTTAAAAATATATCTGTATGCATGTAATTGTTTTAATATGGATGAGTCTGAATAAATCAGGCGAAGTAACTTCTCCAAAGGACACCTTCAAGGTCTGACAACTGCTCCTCTGTGAAACAGAGACGGTCAATATGCCAAGTATCTGCTCTCAACTTCTTGAAGTTACTCAAGACATCTTTGGCTGATTTACCTGGTGCTCCTGCAACTGAAGAAACTCTGGCCAATAATGCAACGTATTCAGGAATCCATGGAGGTGGTGGTGAGACATATGGGAATGCAGAGACCAACGCGCCCAATCCGATAGTTGCACCATGCAATTTGATCATCTTCTCGTTTGTGGTTTCTTTCTTTCTTCTCTTGGAAAGAATCTTCTTGTAGTTCTCAAGGAACTTAGAAACAGTCTCAAGATCTCTCGTGTTGTGGAAAATACCAGTCAAAACCTCAGCAGCTCTAGATCTAACTTCGACTGCATTATGGAAAAGCAATTTGTCAATGCGTGAAAAGATCATCAACTTCTGCTCTGGTGTGAAGAGCATCAATTGACGAGTGAAGAATCCTTCAATAAATGTCAACTGAAGAAGAAGCTGGTGAACAGAGGTATAGTCAACAGTTGCGATTCTAAGAAGTGAATCGATCTCCTCAGGGCGGCACATAACCTTTTTGGAGAATGCCTTAATGAGTGGAGCAACGTCAATATTTCCCAACTTGCACATCTCTCTGTTAGATTCAACAGACATCAAGAATGGAACAACGTAGTCAGCAGCATAGTGCACAAATACTGATTGCAGTGGACCAGCAGAAACCTCTCTAATCCAAGCGAGGATAACAGTTACCAAGTAGAAGTAGTCTGATTGCAACTCATCCTGTGGAGACATGTTAGCAATTAGCTTCTTGGCTTCTTCCGTCTTCTGGAATAACTCAACAATAGTTGGACCCACAGACTTGACAATTTTATCTGTGTTCATCAGACCCAACTCGGAGGAATTGGCCAAAAGGAACTCATCACAACTGTTGTAAGATTCATATAACTTGGTGTATGTGAATGTAATAAGAAGACCAGCAATCTGGGATCTGACAATCAAATATGGATGTGTGAAGACAATTTCGTCCAAGAGTTTCTCCGAGCCTTGGAATTGCCAGCCCAAATTTGTGATGTAACTTCTTGTAAACATAAGTCTTGAGGACTGAATAAAGGCTTGGTTTGATTCTGGTTCAACGAATTCCTTGATCGACACAAGTTTCTTGTGGAAAACTGGGTTACGTCTAAAATCAACACGTGCAGGTAACCACCACGCAACAATACTCCAAACTGCAGCTGTGTCAGGAGTCAAATTTGAAGACAATGCAGCGTCCAAAAATTCGTTCAAGAACTCGTCACGGATAACAACATCCTCTTCACGCGTGTCGTTGGTGGAAATCAAAAGACCGCAAACAATCTCAGCACACATGATAACACTTGCCTTGTCATCCTTGTCATAAACTTCCTTCAGGAGATCCAAGATGTCCTTGTACTGGATGGCAGTAAAACCAAGAGAGCACAACTGGACAACAGAAGCAATCAAAGAGATATCTGACACCTGGAACACAGCTTTGCTCTCGTTGTGAACAGTAACAGCTTTTAACATACCAGCAAGCCAGTCCTTTGTGACCATAGCACCAACAGAACGTAACAAAATGGTGTCTGCCTCATTGAGCTCCAAAAGCTCAAATGACTTCTTGGTGGAGAGACATCTCAAAGTCTTACCCCAAAACAACCAACCATTGCTAACTCTACCATCAAAGTAGTAGCTAGCATCCTCAAACTTCTGCATCTCAGTACGGAACTCAGCGGCGTAGTTGTCTGAAGTATCAATCTCCATGATGCCAGGTCTCTTGAAGTTCGTTCTGAAAGAATTCTCCACTGAGTGGCCAAAAGCGGCAAACCCAGTGATCTTGTCAACCAATTTAGAGAACGACTTGATGCAATGTCTGATGAGTGATGGATGGCCGGTGGCTTCCTTAATAAGGAAGTTAAAGACTTCCTCCTTGGTCTCAAGTTCGTAGTATTCTTGTAAAGTGGTCAAGAAAGACATGTAAATGAACTTGAATCTCCAATGGTCATTTGCCTTCACCAAACCGCAGACGAAATCTTGTAGCGTTTCAAGCTGATTGATGTAAATCTTTCTCTTCTCATCCTTGGCATTCTTCACAGTTGAGATTTCCAGTTCAATACACTTATCTGGAGGCATGATGGTATCAACTGCAACCTCATCAAACAAAGCAACGGCAGATGGAACCTTGATGCCAGAAGTTACAGTCAAAATCAATGTCTTGGCTAGAGTGCTAACCTTTGGATTTTCATGTCTCAAACAACTGTCAAAGAGGGAGAGGTACTTGGTCATCGACTGGTAGTCTGATACAATCTTGTTCGAAATCTTGCTCAGATGGAACACCTTCAAAGCAGCTTCCAAGGATTTGTAGTCACCGCTGTCCAATGCTTCTTGAGTACGTTCTAACAAGACACGGACGATGATCTTGTAAGAACCAATAATCTTTCTTGTTGCATCCAGAAGAGCAACCAAAGCAGCAGCACTTGTAGTCTCATAAGCAGAAGTAGAAAGCTTCACCAGATCGGAGAATAACAATATGTCAAGCTTGGAAGGGAAACGATTAGTAGAATGCAGAATCACCCTCTGTCTGTGGAACTTTTCAGCCCTGGCAGCAAAACAAGTACGGGTGAATGGCTTCGTGTAGTTTCCAGCAGACAACACCTTCTTCATGAAAACATAATCAATAAAGAGTTGGTCATCCAGGTCAAACGTGGACTCCTTACCAACATCTGAGAAGTAAGATCTTAGAACCTGCATAAATGTTTGGAACAACTGTTGGTTCTCAATCTTCTGGTGAGTCAAGAAGAAATACATCTTGTGTAAAGTTTGACCAACCATAGATCTCAAAGAATGGATGTGGCCGTAGTCAAAGAACTTGTTCTTTTCAACAGAGTTTGAGCCAAAGAAATAGTTGCAGTTGTAAATCTTCTCTTGCTGGGAGAATGCAATTGCTGGGTTCATAACAGCGGTCATTTCATTATCTTGAATGCCGGATGGTGTCATCATAACAGAAGAAGAAAGGTCATCATCATGAGTCGTAAACCCATCATCCATAAAGTGTGACATGTTTAACTCTGGTAAGTCGTCATTGTTCACCTGTGGAACATCTTCGTCAGGAGCAAACACTGGGTTCTCATCCTTGCTGGTGATCTGCTCAATGTCAATATTCAGCTCCTGGTCGTCTGTCTGTGAGCTTCTCAATGACTTCAGGATCAGAAGCTTCTTCTCCAAAGCAGTACGGTTGAATACGTCACTTGATTCACTTCTGAAGTCTGGATCAAATAACATACTGGCGCCGGATAATGCAGCACCAATGAATCTCAAATCCTTGATCAACAAGTCAACAGTTTGGATATCCTGTATCTCACCACCCTTGTTCATAACAGTTTCAAGACTGGTCAAAGTATCCAAAACAACCTTCTCAAAGATCTCAATAGCAGAATGCACCTCTCTTAAACTTGGGACGAACCATTCAAACTGGAGGTTTTCCTTATCAAATCTCTTGTCGTCGAACTGGTGAGCACCCCAGAGATCAAGACATTCTGTGCGAGAAGGTTCCTCTTTGAACAATCTGTTCTCCCTGAGCTTAACGTTGGTCAAGTTCTTCAAGGCCTTGTGCAAGACATAGGCAATCAGACTCGAAAGTGAAGGATTTGTAACTTTCTCGTACAAGTGATAAAGAAGATCAGTGAGTTGGTCCTGGAAGTTGACAGTCTCTTCGTTAGCAACACTCAAAACTTCACTGGCGACCATCAAGTAGACAACAATCTTGACATCACCACTTAACAGGTCTGATGTGTTGTTTCTAACAGAACCAGCACCTTGTTCAATTTCAAAGCGGATAAGCTTGTCCAAATCATCAAAGTACTTTGAAGCCAATCTGTTATCTCTCTTGATGATGGCAGCAACCATGTTGGCAAACACAGCCTCATTATCCTTCATGTTGCTGAAGTCTCCTTCCAATAATATGTCATGAATGTGCTTGTGGACATGTTGGAAGATATCCTCAGAAAGTGACTGCACAATAATCAAAAGAGTCTGTGTGATTTTGAACACGAACTTGTCATTGAGATCAGTTTGTAACAACAAAAGAACCCTGTCAATAAATGTACCCATGATGACCTTGAATTGCTGGGTAGAAGCCTTAAATGCATTGAGTACATCCGTCTCGTCGGCCTCGTACTTCTCACCCGGATGATCCTTAATGAACTGGACATGCTCCTGGATAAAATTCACAGTGGTGGACTCAAAAGAGATAAAATCATCTTCAGTGGTAGAATCTTGAACTGGGATAATAGAACAGGTAGTGACAAAGGTATTGATGGCGTTGTTCGTCAAGGACATGTCATTGGTACCAATTTTGGAGACGACCAGAGACAAGATATTGGTGATGTGTACCCTGTATACAGGTATCAGAACCATAAATCTCACCACCTCGGTAAACTGCTTCAAAGAGACAATGACTCTGTGCGTTGAATTCACAAACTGATCAGTCAAAGAATCATAGAGATCGAGCAAGACTCTGTCCATCACTTCACTTCTGGAAGCCTTGGATTGCATGTCTGCCAGATATCCAAGGGTGGAGACGTAGTAACTAGAATGAGTATCCTTCTTTGACTGAGATCCCAAAAATGCCGTCTCAGTAAAGAGATCAGCAATCTTGAGGTTCATATCTTCAGTGAGCTTGAACTCTTCTGGTAATTCGCACTTCTCGTCCGCCTCCTCTTGGATTCTCTTGTGATATCTGAGAATGAATCTATAACAGAACTTGGCAATCAATGAGGACCAGGCACCAGTGTTGGATGGATGCACGAAAGTCTGAAGAGATCCGATGAATGTCTTCAAGAGGTCGTAGAAGTCATCAAAGTTGTGTGGAGTGATAGAGGTCACCAACAACGTTGTGATCTGGGAAGTCGATCTTTGGTGGCATTCTTGTCTCAAGTTGCCCAAAATACGATGCAAATAGAATTTCATCTGCATTTCCGTGAGAACACCAAACTTATTGGCTTGAAGCGGTTTGGTGTCGCCGTGTGAAGCAACATAGTAGGCCTTACTGGCGATTCTGCTCAAGAGATGAATGGCATTGTTCTCACTAAGACCACCCTTGTTTGGAGGTGAGTTAGACCAAAAGTGGAAAATAGCTGGGATATACTCCATAATACTCTCATCCTCTGCAAATACAATTGGAATTGTGTGTGATAAGACCTGAAGTGACATGTATCCAGTCGTCAAAGAGAATCTCTGCATAGACCAATCGAAAACATCTCTCATAGCACCAGGCTTGAAATATGGCGCAGCATAGATTGCCAATCTCAGCATCTCCAAAAAGACCTTCTTGTCAGACTCACTTGTGAGAGGGTTGTAAACATCGAACTTTGGATCTGGATCTGGGAAGAACGGCAGGAAGTAATCAAGAAGTTGTTGATGGTCGAGAGTCAAGAGCTGGTAGTCCTCCAACTCATGTCTGTATCCAGATACAAGATCAACAAACATATCGATGAACATTGACATTTTGATGTCTTGACCACGAGCCATAGCAATTGAGAAGTAAACTTTGGCCAATGAAGCTCTTAGAGATACTGGTAACTCAAACTTCATCTTCAAACAAGTCTTCAATTCATTTGTCCAGTGATTCACACTGACAATTGTGGCAGATCTAGGCAAAGCCCTACCAATGACACCAGAAGACTTGACCTCTTCATCCTCTTCATCACCTTGGGATGCATCGTTGTCTTCAGCATCGAATGACAGCATGTCTGCATTGAACAGATCTGTGTCCAGTGCCAGTTGAATATCGTTCTTCACGTTGGCCAGATCCTTTGCTGAAATGTGAACATATCCCTCAAGGTCCATGGACTTTATAGCAATGTAGAGATAGACCATGATGTGACAGATATGCTTTGCTTGATCAGTGTGGGTTTCGGGCTTGTATGGCAGCATCTTCTTCAAATCCAACTTCCGCGGTTCCTTAATTGAGTACCATTTGGAGTCCTTGTCGGTGATCTTTTTGAGGTACTCCTCCTCATCTTCAGGATAGTCCAAGGAGTATGCTTTGAGTCTATCATGGAATAGTTTCTCGTCCTGCTCATCCTTTGATGACTGTAGCTGCTGCATGTTGCCTGGATCCGGGGTTCTTGAGAGACCCGATAGTCTTGCCCTCTGAGCATGGTTCACAAAATCCATGCTGGACCCCGGTCTCTGAATTGGATAGAGCCTGTCATTGTTCTGTGATAGCGTCTGAGCAATCAGGGGGTTCCTGTTAGGAATTGGAGCAGGAATATTTCCTGGCGGCATAGTAGGTTTCAGTCGATGGGGGTTGTCTCTAGTGGCTTTTGCTTTCTTCTGAATGAGGCGTCTGTGCTCGGGTGGATGTGTAGTGGAACGCAATTGACCAACCAGTGTGTAAGTGACAACTTAAGCAACGAAATACTGCTGTATCAACGAAGCGCCAGGATTCGCCACCAGATGTCACAGGATGTCCTCAGTGTGCTCGCCACCAGAAACCCGCGATCGACCGGCCGAGAGACCTGGTAGGCCCACGCTGTGGAGAACCCGCCTGCCATTTCGCGAAGGGCCAGGAGTGCACAAACCGATATTCGGCCGATGGCACCGGCTCGTCAACGAAAAAGAACATTCTCTAGATGCTTTGTTGGGCCCAGGGGTGTAAAGGGCCACCAGCAATACACACACAGGGGCAATGGGGTTCGGCAAAAAGTTGAAATACTACTCCAAGACGGCTCTGGCCATGACCGTCCTTGGTGGATGTGCCATCTATGGTGTTCTCTGCTCCATCTTCCTCTCTCTAATTGGAAAACGCCATCTCGCCCAATGGTCCACCGCAAGGGTCTTCTATCACACATTCAGCAAACTCGTCGGAATCAGAATCAAGCTTGTCAACGGCGACAGACTTGAGAGACTTCCCGCTATCATCGTTGGTAACCACCAATCTACTCTTGATATTCTCATCCTCGGCAGAATCTTCCCAAAGGGCTGTACTGTCACCTCTAAGAAGTCACTCAAGTGGGTTCCGTTCCTTGGTTGGTTCATGAGTTTGAGTGGTACTTTCTTCCTTGATCGTTCCAACAGAGAGAAATCTGTCCGTACGTTGAACAAGGCCCTTCAAGATCTTAAGGACAACAAGAGAGGTCTCTACATCTTCCCAGAAGGAACCAGATCATACGCTCAGACACCAATGCTTCTTCCATTCAAGAAGGGTGCCTTCCACTTGGCTCAACAGGCCCAGATCCCAATCATCCCAATTGTTGTCTCTAACACATCTACTCTGATCAACGACAGCACCAGTACATTCGAGACCGGTGAGATCACCATTGAGGTTTTGGAGCCTATCTCAACGGAAGGCTTGAAGCCAGAGGATGTTGGTGACTTCACCACCAGAGTGAGAGAAAAGATGCTTGAAGTTTGTGAAAGACTCGGATACTCCAAGACTGACCGTGAGCTTATTGCTAACGCTGTAAATGAAGCTGCTGTGCCTGAGACTGAAGAATACGAGACTGTTCCAAATGACACCACCGATGCTGATGATGAAGGCTCTGCTGGCAAGGCCTCTGCCGAGAGAACCAGTCTTCTCAGTAAAGACTAAGCTATCTAACTAATAATGAGTGCACGGATACTAAAAATATGTAAATGACTTTCATTCCTGTAGATATCGATATTTACTCATTTTGTTTCTTTTTGGCGAAATTTTGATAACAGTGATGCCGTTCGCGTTTCTGTCCCTCTGCTGACTTTTCACGCCTTGAAGTTGACAGCTCTCCTCTTCCTTACCATCTTGCGCCCACTAAGTCCTGATAAGCTCTGCAAGAAGTTGGCTCTTACAAATATGGCAAAGGCAAAGGGTACGTCGGGTCCAGTGCTCTCACAACTGGACCGTAAAAGGGGTGCAGCAGAGGAGAGGGTGAGAGCCGAGGAAGAGCTGGAGAAACAACGTCTTGAAGAGGAGGAGAAGGCAAAGAAAGCAGCCATTGAACCCTTCCCACAGGAAAAGGCTATTCAGTGGTTAAGTGTATTTGTCAGAAACCATTTCGGTATGAATAGATTCTTCCAGCTATCGATGCTAGGTTACTCTGCTTATGTGATCTACGAGTCGTACATTGACAAGTATGAGGCCGAAAATGACATTAATCTCCTCATCTCTACGGCATGTGCTCTCATCGCTCTTTGTGCCGGTATTGCCACAGCATTTAGAGTGAAGGCTCTGGCCTCCAAGAGAGGAGATGCTTTTATCGCTCCGCTTCCACCTTGGAACACTATCTACCTTGTGTTCCTTCCCCTTACTCTCTCTTTCGTCTTCAACAAGAAGCTCTTACTCTACAACGCTGCATTCGCATCATCGGTGCTTGAATTGCCTTGGTTTGCAAAGGTTGCTATTGAGGCAAGTATTCTCACTTCCAATACAGAACATGGAGACATTCTCGATAACATTAAGGTTGTCTTGATGCACTTCGCTGTTTATTACGTCTTGGGTAGAGTGTCCGAGTTCAAATCCTTGGATCGTGTCGAGGTTACTTTATTCAGTATTTTGCTCATGGACATGTATCTCATCGAGTCTGAGGCTATTTACTTCATTATTTTGCAAAAGCTCCTTGTTTCCTTTGGCCTGGGTATGATTCTCCTCTTCGTCATCACCAAAGTTTGGAAGAACAACAACATCTTCAGAAGTCTTGTTATCATCGTCCTCTGGACCGGTCTTGTTGCTGGTGCTACACTTTTCCAACTTGATCCAATTCTTGGAAAAAATTCTGTTGTCTGGATCATTGAATATGCCACTGCAACACAAGAAAGAATTCAGATCCTCTCTGTATGGTTGTTCTCTCTTCTCCTCTTGATCCCAACTATCTTCAGTTATAAGATCGCACTTTCTCCAAACTTTAGAAGAAAGATATGGCACTTCCTCATTCTTGGACTTGTTGCCTACCCGCTTCATATTGATGCAGAGTTTGTTAAAGTGTCCCTTGCTGGAACTCTCATCCTCTTCCTTGTCGTTGAGCAGACTCGTTATTTGAAGTTGAGCCCATTCGGTGATTCTCTTGATTCCCATCTCCGCACATTCGCTGACTTCAGAGATGAGAAAGGACCAATAATCATCTCTTACATCTACTTGATCGTTGGTGTCTCCTTCCCAATCTTCGTCAACGACTCCATAGTTGGTCTCGTTGCTCTTGGTGTTGGTGACTCCCTCGCATCCATGATTGGTTCAAATTGGGGTGAAGTCTTCTGGCCACGTACACAAAAGACAACTGAGGGAACTTTGGCATTCATCCTTGCAACATACTTTGTTCTCTACACATTCAAGTATGCTGGTTGGTTCTTTGAAGATAAGACTGGTCATGCACTCCTTGTTGTCTCTACTGTCAGTGGTATCCTCGAAGGAAACAGTGACATGAATGACAACATCATGATTCCAGGATTCATGTTGGCGTTCCTTGAAGCTCTCAAGAACTGAATTGTACATAATAGAAAAAGATAAAGGTATTATAATTTGCTTGCATTTAAACAACGTCAACGTAATTTAGACCTACAAATCATATCACAAATAAGTCAGGAACTTTAGATTACAATTACTTCAACTCCACAATCTCCTCACCATTACAATGAAGACCAATGACATTCAAGAACAAGTTCAAATTAGTAATGAGTAGTGTCTTCTCAGCAGGGTTCTCAGTCTCCTTGGCCTTCGTCAGCGTACCAAAGATGAACTCACGTGTCTCATCAACAACAATTCTCTGGTGGTTCAACTTTCCAGAAAGAGCCAAAGTGGCAAGGAACTGCCAGATGTATCCAACATCCTGGTTGGAAGAAGCCTGTGGGAAGAGAAGGTGCAACTTTGTCTCCAAGGATGTGAACAAGTTGTCGTAGGCCTTGGACCAGTGGTCAAGATCCTCAGAAGAAACAACCTGCTCCTGCTTAATAATCTCAGCACGGGAAAGAAGGATTGTGAGAAGTGATGTGGCAAGCTTAGATGTGGCAAGGAAGGCAACGTTGTTGTGGTCGGTCAAAATTGTGAGAAGACCAATGATCTCTGTGATAACGGCCTCATGTGTGAGGAAAAGAATGATGTGTCTAAGAACAGCAGCCTGGAAGAGCTCCATTGTCTTCTTAACATCCTCTGGGATGACATCATCTTTGTGGTTCTTGAAAGAGGACTTGGAGATGATCTTAATCAAGGAAAGGTTGGCGAATATGAGTGTGATGATTGTAAGCTTTTGTTGTCTGTCAAGTAGACGGAAGATTCTTGGGAATGCCTTCAAACCCTTTTCATAAGACAAAACCTGGATGAAGCTGTTGATCTTGTCAGTCTCCTCAAAGAGTCTTAAAGATTCCCAAACCTGTGTGACATCCTCTGGTGTGGACTTTCCTTGCTTTTCAGCAATCTCAACGTTCAAAAGACTGTTGTAGATGTCTTCAATGTGTGACAAAATTGCCTTCTTACCTCCCTTTGAAACTTCTGGGAGCTTTGGCTTAACAAGCTCCAGCTGCTTTCTTGGCATCTTACCAGATGAGAAACTGAGCTTACCAAGGGCACCCTCCTTGGACAATTGGCCAGTTCTTGGACGTTCCTTAGCAACAGTCACGGCCTTCTGGACCTGCTGTTGCATTCTCTGAAGTGCCAATTCGGCCTTTTGGTAACGACCACCAAGTCTGTGACCAGAGAAGTCAAGGTATGTCTGGGCAATAGAGTTGTTGTCAGCTTCCTGTGCTCCACCAGTCTTCAACATTCTGTAAACCTGGAAGTAGAAGTCATCAGTGTATGGGTCTTCGGTAACGAGGTGAGAGAGCTGAATTCTAGTAACGAAATCCTTGTCACGAGGGTTCATGATACCACAGAATTGCAGGATACGCTGGACCTTCTGTTGACGTCTAATCAGACGTTGCTTCTCCTCCTCTGGCAACTCATCAAAGTTGTCGTGGTGCTGAGAACCGTACTGGTGACGGTGACGCTGCTGGAAGTGCTGCTGCTGTCTTTGTTGCTGTTGTTGCTGATGCTGGAAGTGCTGTTGGTGATGAGTAGGGATAGACTTCTGAGCTCCGGAAGCACCAAGAACAGGGAAATCAGACAAATCCTGTGGCTGTTGTGGCTGTTCATGTTGTGGTTGCTGGACTTGAGCCTGTGGCTGTTGAACCTGTGGTGGATGTTGTGGTGCTGGCTGCTGCAATGGCTGTTCCTGCTGTTGTGGTGGGAAGTTTTGAGGCTGCTGGTTGATAGGAATCTGTTGTGGTTGACCCTGACCCTGTGGTGGCTGCTGCTGTGGTGGGAACTGGCCCTGTGGTGGGAATTGGCCCTGTTGCATCATTCTTGGGTCCATTGGAGGGAAGCCGCCAAATTGCTGTGGTGGCATTTGGCCCATGTTGAATTGAGGAGGGAAAGCACCTGGTGGAGGCATGAATCCAGCTGGGTAGTAGAATGGCTGACCATATGGAACTTGGCCTGGCATCATACCTGGCAGTGGCTGCATCTGACCTTGAACAGGCTGTGGAGCGGAAGCAGCAGTGGATGGACCAGATGAGAATTGGGATTCAATCTCATCAAGAGACACTGGCTTTGGCTGTTCCTGTTCCGCATTGTTATCACCCCACAAGGACTCAATTGGCTTGAGCGCGTCATCTCCAAACTGAGGGACAGAAACTGGAGTAGGCTGTGATCTTGCCGCTTCAGCATAGTTGATGGTTGGCTGAACTTGAGCAGCTGGCTTGGAGCCAAAGGAGAAGTCCTGGCTCACAGTGACACTTGAGCCGAAGGTCTCATCGTTGAAGGCGTCTTCCTCCTCGTCACTGAGACCAGCGTAGGTATCCTCGAAGTTGTGCACGTCGTTTCTGTTACGGGACATGGTTATCTTTCGATGATTATGGTGTCCTACGCAGTTGGTGTAACTGATCGCCTTCGTCAACGTCCACTTTTTTATCGACGACCTGGCGAACCTCTCGCGCTGGTTGTGGTGTGCGGGTGTTAAAGATTGGAAAGGGGCAACATAATAAGTAACCATGGCAACAGACTACACTCTTTATCGCCTACACTTTACATGTAACGCTGTCGTTGATTTCTGTGCTTTCAAAGGTATGGCTTCTTATCCTTGATGCACAGCTAAATGTATTGATTTTTTCCTTAGCTGCCTCAACTAATTGCTTGCATGTCTGCACTGTGTTCGATCAGGTCAATGTACGTACCTTGAATTATCATCTATCGTAGCTTGGCTTCAAACGCTCTGATTGCATCGGCCTGACTCTTGGGCAGAGTGATCCGCGCAGCTACGTAGACTCTTAGGTGCCCCAGCATGGAGGCACACATCCAATGGACACATTATCATAATACGTCATTGTATATGACCTTCTCTCTTGCAAAGGACAATAAATAGTGCTGTTGGAGCAATGCTAGATTCTGTGACAGGGCAGGCTCCATCAATGAGAGTCTATGAGACCCCTGTCCTGCATCTAAACAAGAATCTGATACTCTTCTAAGCCACTGAGCGAATGTTTACCCCGTGGTATTTGCAGATATCAACTTACACCCTTGAAGTCCAATAATTGAATACATATCTGGTGGGCTCGATGCGCGAAGCTGGGGTCCATGTATCCAATCTCCTATATTGTTAACAAGCCACCACATTGCTGAAAATAATATCAATTGTCATTATTAAGACATTCCATGACCAAATGATTGGAAACTAAGAGCATCTGGTAGTGTGAGGGCTGATATGCTAACAGATGCTCATGCTCCGTTTCCTGGGATAGAGCTCTCGGGAGGGTGGATGGCTTTCTGCTTGATAATTGATTGCTATAAACCTTCATCACGCAAGGATATTTAAGGCATCAAACGCAGTTTATCTGTTGTAGAATTCGCTGGAGATTATACTGGACTGGCTGAAATGGCCAAAATCGCAAAGAAAAATTTCCCCCACGCTATGAGCTACGAATATGAACTGTTCAAATTTGGACAACATCAACCCATTTTCTGAAAACCTTCGAAGTTTCAAACTGCTAGAATCGGTCCATAATTGCCATATACGTATACTAGTGTTTCTTTTACATGCATATATTGTTTAAAATTGTTGAATTTTAGGACCCCCACCGGTTTTTTAAGAGGGTCCAGAGATTCATGAACTCCGCAGCTCAGCAATTTGGACCAGATCTTACGATTGATCCCCCGCCATACGGTTGCTACGGCGGGTGTCTAAGTATCGGGCCGAGCAGGGTGTCCGTTCCGATGCCCCAGCACTGAAAGAACAACTTTTCAGAGCATACATGAACGACAATTGAGCTCATTTGGCAACAATAATCAAGACAGGTACGCAAAATGAGGTCCCAGCAGGGAGTTCCAGTCGTGCGCATGCCTAAAACTTACAGGCTACCCCCGGGGCAAATTATGCGCCTACTTCGATCGGGCTCCGGAATGACCCGGGGCTTTCTCTCTTGTTCGCACGGGCAGTTTCGGCACAGCAATTCGCGGTATCGCATGTCGATTTTCGCCTTAGCTCCGAGGAACGATCTTGGCTCAGATTGATTGGGAGGGATGTGGTTGTGGTATGACACGTCCTTATGGTGAAGTCCGTGGTGGTTGTTGAGTGATGTCAATGATCTGATTTAATTGGATGACTAAAAATTTAGAGCAAAAAGCAATCGATTGGTGACAACCATACGTGTGCTTTGTCTATGTGTCAAACGCCGATTCACACGCATCATGAGCCCAAGAAAAGGTGTCGTTTGAAGATTTACACCCTAGACACCCCTCTACAAGCATTCCCCGTTTCTTCTAAGCATAATCATAAAAGTAAGGACCATACATAAACCAATACCATTCCTTCAACCATCCAAGGAAGGCAAAGATACCCAAAAAGTACAAATGTAGCAACTATCTACACCTCCTCAAAAGAGGGGACACGGTATAGATAATCCGCAGTGATATACACCCATGATCAGGGTGAAGAACTGAAGTAGCAAAGTTAAGGATTCGTCCAAGAGGACCTTGCTCGTCAACAAGAAGGAACTAGGTGTGAATCAAATGCAGCAAAAAAAAATACAAAGTCGTGATGCAGTGGTAAACGTGAGGAGTGCACGAATTACTTATGGAACACATCAGCCTTCTGGAAGGCGTTTGTTGTGAGGGTACCATAGTTCTCCTTAGCCTTTGATCTCAACTGAAGGAAAGAGTAGGCAGAGAGAGCAGCGGTAGCAGCACCGGTGACGAACAACCAGGTTGGGACGGTTCTGAGTGGGGCCATTGTTATAGTGATAGTGTAGTTTGTGATAGATGTCTGTTGCAAAAGAGACTAGATGAAAGATTCAAAGTTGGTGTTGGAGTTCTTGGGAAGGAGGGCGGGAGTGGCGGTATTTATACACCTTGAGCCCGGTGGCCGGTGCACAGGAAGTTTGGGGCAATCTTTGATACGGGTGGCGCGGTTTACCCCGGGATATTGCAGCTGGCACATTCGAGTTTCGGGCCCGCTCGAAAGATATGGCCCAGATCAGGCGACACTTTATCAGAACCGGGGACGCAACACTGCTGCTCACGGTTTATTCCGTGGCATTCCTGGTGTCGTTGACGGGGCCGGGGATGAAACACTTTAGGGCAACCAACTGGAACCTGCCACCACCCACCACACTGCGGCTACCCTCTCCGCATTAGGGGCTATCGCTGATAGGGGCGAACTTTGGTACCACAGAGGTGCGTTGATAGGAGGGGAACCTTCGAAAGGTGACACTTTGACCTCATGACGTGACTGGTTTTCCCAACTGGTTCCCCAGCTTTCCGATGGAAGGGATCGCCCACCGACGTCATTTCGCCATGGGGGGAGCGGGGGCCGCGGACGGAAAAAAGAGCTCCTTCGGCCGATGTGGGCCCTACCAAGTGCACGTGACCTGCACTTCCGCGAAAGTTTTTTCTTACGCTAGGGGAGATGAGCTCTCTATAGATGATTCTTAGTTTAGAGATTTCCACATCTTTCCCTGTGCTTTTTGGTTTTAGCGGTTTAGACATGTTTGCCGCAAGATTTGATCCTCTGGCTCTAGTCCAAGAGGTTCCAGAATCCTCATCTGGATTCAAGAGAAAGCTGAGCGATGCGGAGCTCGACTCTGAAGATGAAGATGAAGGTGTCAAGGGAGTTGAAAGCATATCAGACAAAGACTCTTCGAGTTCTGAGGAGAGTGAATCTGACGACAATGATGATGACAGTTCAAATGAAGAAAGTGATGATGACCAAGAAGAGCAAGATGAAGACAGTGATGTGTCTATGGAGGATCAAGATGAGAATGACGATGACGAGCCATTAGAACCTCAGGAACATGATGCTAAGTTCTCCTCCATCATTTCCAGATTCAACAAGTCTATCAAGAAATCACATGACCAAGAAGATGAATCATCTGAAGAGGAAGAAGAGTTAGAACAACATGATGTTGCACCACTTCCACAACCTGCTCTTCCCAGAGATCAGAGACTTTCTAAAGACTTAACTACACATAACTTGAACTGGCTTGCCACACCACAATACATCAAGACAGACCTTACAAAACCATTCACAGAATTCCCACTCTCCACAAAAGTTCTTAAGAACCTTGAAAACATGGACCTTCATTCTGCATTTGCATCACAAATCAAGACATTGGATATCCTTCTCCCTGAGATCAACAACAAGCTCAATCCAAACGCAATTAAAGGAGATGTTCTTGTCAATGCATCCACTGGTTCTGGTAAGACATTAGCATACTGTATTCCAATCATTCATGCCTTGGAAAATCGTGTTGTTCCACGTTTGAGAGCCATCATCCTCGTTCCTACAAAACCATTGATCACACAGGTTTACAAGACACTGATATCACTTTCAAGAGGTATCAATTTGAATATTTCCACGCTTGGTAAGAGTGATATGTCCATGAGAGAAGAGCACCAGAGATTGTTGAAAAACGTGCCTGATATTATCGTTTCAACACCAGGCCGTCTCGTCGATCATTTGAACTTGAACAGTTTTGATTTGAAGGATTTGACATGGTGTGTTATTGATGAAGCCGATAGATTGTTGAACCAGAGTTTCCAAGACTGGTCAAATGTTCTCATAACTAAGCTGAACGAGGTTGATGATGGCAAGGATATCTCCAAGGTGTTCAAACCACATTTGACAAAGATGATCTTCTCTGCCACACTTACTACTGATTCTGGTAAGTTATCCAGTTTGCAGTTCCGTACACCAAGATTGATCATTGTGAATAATGAAGAAGCTATCTTGAAGCAGGACAAGATGTTCACACTACCAACTACTTTGAAGGAACACAAGATCAAGTTCACAAGTTCCGCATCGAGCTTCAAGCCATTCTATCTTTTGAAGCTTCTCCAACACTTGTCACTTCCAAAGGATGTTTTGATCTTTACAAAATCCAACGAATCCACATTGAGATTATCCAAGTTGCTTTCTATCCTCACATCCAAACTTGGCCTTGATCTTGTTGTCTCCCACGTCAACTCTCAACTCACACGATCCGCTAAATCCAAGCTTCTTGATCAGTTCTCCAAGGGTGAAGTCCACGTTTTGATTTCAACAGACCTGATTGCACGTGGTATTGACATCAGTACAATCAAATATGTTATCAACTACGACTTGCCAAACTCTGCGAGAGAATACGTCCACAGAGTTGGTAGAACAGCCAGAGCAAACCAGGATGGTGATGCTTACAACTTTATCATTGGAAGAGGAGAAGACAACTTCTTTAACAAGTTCACAATGACAATTAACAGATCTGATGATATCTCGACTATTGAGCTGGATAACGTTACTGATGAACAGAAAGATCTTTACAACGCTGCATTGAAGGAGTTGGAGAGCGAGGTTTACAAGAAAGCCTAGGGGTTCTGAATTGTAAAAAGGAAGTGTATGCATAATAAATAAGGTAATAAATAATTCGGGCATCATAGCATATCCTTCTAACAGCAAACCAAAATCAAGCAGGGAAGCATCAAGCATCAATACGAATAATGTTTTGGCATAACCATTTGGATTAAGATACCCAGGAATCTTACACATGTCCCAAAGATCCCTTCATAAACACCAGTACATTTAGACAGCATTTGGGTTGGTCTCAATCAACTTCTGGGCATCACCAAATGTTCTAATCTTGTCGGCCTCCTCGTCTGGGATACCAATGGAGAACTCCTCCTCTATAGCCATGACAACCTCAACGATATCCAAGGAGTCCAAACCCAAATCTCTAGAAAAATCTGTGGATGCTGTGATTTGAACGTCTTTGTTCACCTTATCGTAACCTTCAAGAATCTCCAACAAACGTTCCTGGACAAGCTCTGGAGTGAGCTCTGGGGCGTGAGAGTAGAATCTGAGCATGGCTGGAGCCTTGGTTGCCTGTGCAGCAAAAACAAGCGGGGTGCGCGCCATTGGAGCCCTGAGGGCCATAACAGACGCTCTGGAGAGCAAACAGGTTCTGAACATCTTGAGCTAAATGTGTTTGGTAATGTGTTATTAGACGTCGTCCAATTGGTGCGGAGGCATTCGAGGTTTTAACCCGCCCGCGAAATCTTGATCGGGGGGCCAGAGATGGTGTGCGGGTGTTTGGGTCTGCGAGTTTGGGAACTTTTTCACCGACGAGGTCCAACAGGTGAACGGGAGGCACTGAACGGGATTAGAAGGGACAACAACGGACTTTATCCAAGACAAACATGTTGAAGTTCATGTTCAAGTCCCTTACAGGGTCTACAACCACATCACTGCTTCGTCAGAGTATACCACAGAAGCCAACAAGCTACTCTGCTTTCCAGTCTGTCTTTGCACAAGCATCTCCAATTAAGATCAACCAGAGACTTGCCACAATTAACCAAATAAAGAGAGGTATGACAAAACCACTTAATAAGAGACCTACAAAATCACCAGATTTGCAGAACTGTCCTGTTAGAAAAGGTGTTGTTCTGAGAGTTATGGTGCTCAAGCCAAAGAAGCCAAACTCAGCCTTGAGAAAAGCATGCAGAGTTAGATTGACAAACGGAAACATCGTATCCGCATACATTCCAGGTGAAGGTCACAACGCCCAGGAGCATAGTGTTGTGCTCGTTAGAGGTGGAAGATGTCAGGATTTGCCAGGTGTGAAGTACCACTGTGTTCGTGGTTCTCAGGATTTGAGTGGTGTTGCTAATAGAATGACTTCAAGATCCAAGTATGGTGCAAAGAAACCACAAAAGGATTAGAATAGGGGTGCCACGTGTATATATGAAGCTTGTTGATAAATGATTGTTATGTCTACTTGTTGTTTATGTCGTAAAAAGGATTGCATGTTAATGTGAAAAAAAGCACCATATGGTAGAAATGTACAGAATCAGAATCTCTAGGGTTGTTCGTAATACGCTTAAGCACCAGCTTGGAAACGTCTACCTGTGGCAGTCTTTCTCTCAACAGCTTCTTCACTGTCTGGCTTGGCTCTGTTAAGCACCTTGAGGTACTGGTTAACTCTGAATCTCATTCTTGAGTGCATGTATGCCTTTGAGCACTTGATGTGGTAGTGGAAGTAGTTTCTGAAGAGTTCAATGTGTGAGATGGTGTTATCCTTTTTAGCTGGGAGCAAGTGTCTTGGGAAGAGAACGAATGTGATGTATCCCTTCTTCTCGTTTGGACTGTATTTAATCAAATCTCTAATTTCAAGAGGTGGTTCCTTGTGTGAGTATAACACCTGTGGGGCATTCTGGACTGCTCTTCTTCTAGCATCAACAAACTCTTGCAAGAAAACTCTACCAAAAATCTGATCAGTCTCGTCTTTGAAAACTGTGGAGAAGATGACTGTGACTCTGTCGAATGATGGTTGTATGTAGATAGATTCGTCGTCTCTGTAGTTGATCTCATACACACCAGAAACGCCTTCTGGCTCAACACCAGACTCGTTGAACTTGGCATTGAGTCTCTCATACTCGTTGAAAGCAGCTTCAAATGGAGCTGCAAGCATGTTTCTCTTCAAATGTGACAATTCATCGATGAATGACTTCTGCTCCTCCTCGCCGAGTTTAGCGATGTCTTCAAGATCAATGTAAATAGAGTAATCGTATCCTGGCTCAGTGGTTCCAGTCTCAAAAGCTCCATAAACGGAGTTAAGCTTTTCAAGAGCACCATACTTCTTAAGATCCTTGAATGCCTTGCTCTGGATGGAGACGAGGAGCTTGGTCTTGGACTCTGGCGTGGAGAGGTGATAGGTGGTGTAATCAAAATCGGAAACGATACGGTCCACAAGAGCCGGCGAGGCAATGAGTTCCTCAATGGATTTTCTAATGAGCAGGTTGTCTGCAGGGAGTTGAAGCATGGTTGTGGTGCTGTGTTTGTTATTGCGGGTTAGGAGGCGCTGCGGTGGCTGTTACAAGGTGTGCTCCTTTCTTTCGTTTCCGTCCCGGGCGCGCGATTGATCAACTTCGCGGGTTTCGGAGACGTCTGCAGTTTGTGAGTATTTGGCTCAATTGATGTGAGGCATTATTGTTTGTTAGAGATCGGTTGTGCTGAGTTGATTGTTGGCTGTATGATTTAATGGGGAGAATGATTTATAACTTAAAGATTGCAATGGTCAAGCCTCTGAGGACAAGGAACCGCTTGCAGTCATCTGTACAGGCTTGAGCCAACAATAGTCTCCTCTCCGTGAGATTTTTATTCTCGCTCAATCAAACCCATATCTTTCATCTATAGAGTTGTAGGTATCGAAAATGGTCTATTTACCTAAATTTCCACCGATTGAGGTAATCTCCAACTGGACTCCTTTGTCATAGTGCTGTGGCTCTTACCGAAATTCGCGAAGTTGTTTTTTTCGAGCCCGACACTTCAAAGGAAGCACCATCATCACCATTTCGTCAAGTTTCAAGTACTTTAGAGCTCCAAGATCTCGCATATATACATTACACCATGAGACTCTCACCAGTGCTACTAAAAGGTCGTTCAGCATGGAAAGGTATGTCCCCACTTTATCACTCCCAAAAACCTAAGGCAGTTCAACTAACATTTTTTTCTCTTTTAGGCCCACACGTCGTCCCACTTCCTATTGCCCATGCCATCAAGACAGGAACACCTATTCGTACAAATGCTAGATCCTGTACGATATTACCACAGTTTGTCGGTGTGAAGTTCCAGGTGCACAACGGTAAGGAGTACGTTGCGTTTGAAGTCTCTGAAGATATGGTTGGATCCAAGTTGGGAGAATTCGCTCCAACAAGAAAGAGATTCTCATACACTCAGACGAAGAACAAATGATTCATGTGGTGGTTATTTCACTTTGTACATTATGACGGTTGATGCTTTTTTTGACGTTAGGGGATCTTAACGTTTCATGTAAATACGAATGGAAAAATAACGTATGGTTCCTTATTCAGTTATTGTGCTAATTGTGTTGGCATATTAGTGGGATTTAAACTTGTAGTTTGGATGTTTGGTAGTTTATCTATACCTCTCTTTACTGAGAAGTCCTTATAAGAATTGTCGTCACATGAACTAAAGAGTCTTCAAGTTACCAGACTCAAGACATCATCCTCATCCTCATGAAGTCAATTATCGACACTATTCCCAAGTCCCTAAGATGACCACGATACTACAGCGTCAGTTTAATATAAACAAGTATGATCATGCAGTATAATGAAATAAATATCTACCTATAGTGACACACTAGTGCCCCTTATGGATGCGGTTATATGTTTGAAAATCAAATGCCGGAATGAAATCGACCCAGACAATTAACCAACGTCATCTTCTCTCCATTCTGGAAATGCCATCCCTCAATCTCTCCTCTCTTATTTTGCCAGTACGATCAACATTTGGCCATTTACCCCAACCACTGAGTCTCATGACGACACAAGTGGCATTATCATCACCTCCAACTGCCTCAACGTATCGAACAACCTCCTCAGCACAATCCTGTGGTTTTCCAGCACGATGATTCACCGTGGACATAACGAGATCTGCAACTTCTTGATCTGTAGCGTAATTCGTTATACCATCAGTCATGAGCACGAGGAAACATTCATCACCACCGGCTTTTCCTGGGGTTTCATCAACCAATTGGTTTTTCATAATGAGACTTGAATCACCAATGATATATGTTGTAATATCAGGTTCTGCTGATATTCCTTTAGATTTAGCAACCAGATCACCAAAGGATCTTGTATTGGCAAAATTCATGAATCTGTTCTCACCAAATGAATCAGTGGCAAATCCAGCACTGAACTTGTTCAATCTGCGAGACTCAATTGCCGAGGAAGGATGATGAATGGAGTTGAGGCCATGTGCCTCACCATTCTTATCACAAATGATACATTTGGTATCTCCAACTTGTGAAACGTAAAGTCTTGAAACGACATTCGGTTCGAAATACAAGTTCTCATTATCATTAACATCCAAGTTGTAAAGGAACACTGAAGTTGAAGTTGATCCTGATTTCTCATTGCTTTCCAGGAACTCGTAGTCCAGCTTCAAGTATGTCTGGTTAAGTCTCAATGGGAGATCGTCAATAGCGCCTTCTTTTGGTTCAAGTTTGGAATAGATATCTTCTCGTTTCCTATAAAGTCTCTTCCAATACCCACCAATATCTTGATAATATCTCTTCAAAAGTGACATATACCCCTCTTTATCCCGACTCCATTTCTCAATCTCTTGATGTAGATGCTGTTGGAGATACGTCGAGCATTGATCACCCCCATGCCCATCAAAT
This sequence comes from Petasospora easanensis, assembly GCA_030580135.1. Lineage (NCBI taxonomy): Eukaryota > Fungi > Ascomycota > Saccharomycetes > Phaffomycetales > Wickerhamomycetaceae > Petasospora > Petasospora easanensis. Next base: position 62,459 of record JAKTSI010000012.1, on the reverse strand, counting down.
ATGGAGGCTGCAAACACGTTATGGTTGAGTGTCTTGGTTGTGCCGTAGTCGTAGCGCGTTATGGGCAGCTCCAGGAGATTGACGGCATACTTGTCCTCATTGTAACGTCTTGCCATTCGATAGGTGTAATGGCCGAAGTGAGATGGCGCCTTAAGCATCTGGATCTTGAGACGGGCATGCTTGTAGAGGGAGTCCTTCGCGAGGTCGAGGTTTGGCTGTGGGTTATAATTCCTTATGGGGAACGTCACAAAGTCTGAGATGGAACGTCTGAATATTAGGGGAAGGCATCGCATGGTGGAGCCCTTCTCAGGTGAGAGTGCTGTGGAAATGTGGAGTGTGTGTGCTGCCCCGGAAAGGTGTCAAGGTGGCAGAGAAACTGTTGATGGTTCTTTTCCTGTCGCGAAAGTAGAACCCCCGGGACTCGGGAGGGCGTGGGGACAGTGTTCGGCTTCCGGCGGCTGTCACCGTGGCTCAGAGTGGCTTTGCCCAAGCAGAGTTTCTTAATGCTTCCACGTCTGTGCCACCGGGGTCTTAGACTATTGGACTTTGTATCTGTTTCTTTGGTGTGTTGTGTAGCGCGTTGGGCGCCATGTGCGTAATTGTTGGCACTGACATGTGTAGAGAGAACATTCTGTGCACGAGAAACCGGCTGCCTGTTTGAAGGGTTCACTTCCCCGGGCAAAGGAAAGACGATAAAGCCCCTAAAGCTTAGAAAAGGGTGTGGGGTCCACTGTACACTCATTGTGGACACTCAATGGTCCCAATTCGAATTTACTCTTCCCACCGGCGGTTCCCGTGAGCTTTACCCTGTGCTGAGATCTGTGATGTGGCATGGGCTGTGGGCTGTAGGCTGGCGCACAACAAGATTGAGCTCTTTCCGGACCTTAGATCAAAGAGATAAAGTACAACGTGGCTTAATTTCATGCCGCAGAGATGGGGGATAATACGGGACCGTTCCTGTCTGTCTCCCACGCTATCTAAAGAGATCTATACCGGGTTAATTAAAGAACAAAGGAGGATACTCTCGGAGTCTCGGCGGTGGGCACCTCTCCCGCTCTTAGTCAGCGTTTATAATAAGTTGAAGGCGCACATGAAGGCCACAGAGGCACAGAGGCTGCCCGCTGCCGCCTGCGACACAAGACACGATTATAGGCCGTGCACCTCTAAAATAAGCTTAACACACAAGGGTCCCTCAGGCAATTCAGCTTTCTAGCACCATCATCCCGGGGTTAACTTTATAAGACGTTCCCGAGTGATTGTAATCGAAGCCCGTATATGATCCGAATTACCCATTAGACACTTTTCACACGGCAGGAACGAATTCTCCCCTCAATACTAAAGCCGTCACGTTTGCTACTTTTCTCGGCTCCTGCTAATCCAATCGCTTGGTGTCCAATCAGAGACTTTGCTTAAAGCCCCCGGTACCTCTTGTCCGACAACACCTTCTTAAACCCGAAAATGGTCGTCAGGCCGGTGATGCGCACCCTGCACTTTTGGAAACCAAAAAAAAGCACTCGGGACAACAACAACGATACTTCCTCCTCTCTCGACTCCCAGGACCTCCAATCGTCTTCTGGCTCCGCTCCTTACCCCACCAAGATGCCTAACTACCTCAACCTCACAGACCAGCAGCTCACAGCAAAGTTCCATGAGGTTAAACTCATGGAGGATGAACGTATCCACGACGCCATCGTCCACAAGGATTCGTCCAAGTGGAGCATGCAAGCAGGCGTCCACGCTTTTGACTTGGGAAGAAACAGATACACAAACATTCTACCATATGACAAGAACAGAGTCAGGCTCCAAGTCACCAGTCCAGAGTTTAGTGACTACATTAATGCCTCCCACATTTCGTTGGACCTTGACAAAAAAATAAACTACATTGCAGCTCAGGGTCCAATGAAGGCCACCATCACACACTTCTGGCAGATGATTCTACAACAAACACAAGAAGATCAGGATGTCGTAATTGTGATGGTCACACCGCTTATGGAACGCAATGCTCACAAGTGTTCAAAATACTGGACGGATACTTTGGGTGACTACGTGGACTTTGGGGGTGCCCAGGACGGCTTTGAATTCGACCTGAAACTACAATGCATAGATTATCATGATTTGGAAGACATTCCAGGTGCACACTACACTATGTTGGAGCTTGACGCTGTTGATCACACTACAAAAGAAATCGTCTCAAAGAGAACTGTTCACCACATTTACTACGACCAGTGGACTGACTTCATGAAACCGGGTGCCTGGGGGCCTATTCATTCACTCTCAAACTTTGCCAAGGCCCTGAATGGGCAGGATAATCCACTATTCGTCCACTGTTCAGCTGGTGTTGGCCGCACTGGAACTTTTATCACGCTGGATTATTTGTTCCGCAGCGAAAGATTGCTACAAACAGAGGGCGACACCGATATCATCGAGAGGATCGTCAAGTCGCTGAGACAACAAAGACTACTCATGGTTCAGAGCTTTGACCAATTCAAATTTTGTTATGAGGCTCTGTTTCAGTTTTTTCGTGATCACTCGAAGAGCTCGCCTTTTCCTGCCTGAATTCCTTCTGGATAACGCTCATCGTCGTTGAGAAGGCCTCCATCAGGTCTACACACATACACACATACACTTGTCTACACTACTATTTGGAGTTTGTTTCACTGCCCCCCTTTTTTCACCTCCACCACTGGAATTCCCCCCCCACCTCTCCCTTGTCGGGCGAGCTTGTTACGGCTGCCTTCCTTCCACTAGCAGCCTTGCAATTTGTAATCAAGGGTGTTTTCTTGTCCTGCGGGCCCTGTCGGTTCGGAAAACGGCTCGGCCGATTTTAAGCTTAATTTTTTTTTTTTTTTGTCTTTCTTTGTTGGATCGGATCTTTCGCGAATTTTCGCGTTTCTCCAGTTTGTGCCAAATCTCTCTCCACACACACGACTCCACGCTCTCATCTCCAGCACGCAAGAACGTCCACCACAACTTTTACAACGGGCGCTTGATTTCCAAACGCGTTCCATCTTGTTCGTCGAGTTTGGTTATTTTTGGTGATACGCTCAATGACCCTCAAATCATCTTTCAAGCTCGCACTCAACAAGATCAACGTCACTCCAGACGACACCAACACTACCACCAGTTACCCATGTCATGGTGAGTTGCTCTTCCGTCTCGTTGTTATTGAGGAAACAAAGTACATCAACTTCATTCCACTGTCAAGAGACCCCAACCCAGCTTTATACGAGCCAGTGAAGGATTTCGTTCGCCTCATCACGCGTCCAGAGTTCGTCTCTCTCACATTCAACACGCTATACTTTGACCACCAAAACCGTAAGATCATATTTAGACCATCCATATTACCTTGCTACTCTTACGAATTTGACTTTATGGATTCTTGTATGCATGCATTGAAGCGTGACTTGGCAGAGACGTGTAATGCATTGGGCTTTCTCACCTTGAAGAAGTTGGACTTGCATCCTCATGACTACACCAACGACAATGGTAACTATCATAAGGCGTTGGATTCTCCGGAGAAGGTGCTGCAGGGGAATACATTGGATACCAAGTGAGTCCTGCTGCTGGGGCACGTTGAGCTTTACGCGTCGTACACACTACATTTTTTGCATTATCTGAGAGTTGCATTCACTGGCTGATACATGGCGTTAACTCCGAAAGATCCTATACACACATATTTCGGCTACAATTTTACTCAGATTCATTTCTTCTGGGAGTTTTCTTGCTTTCTTTTTGGTTTTCTGTATTTCTTTTGGCATCTTGCCGCCCCCAAGGTTCAACTGGTTGTCGCTGCAGTACTCCCTTTGTTACATCCTTGATCACTGCAGCTGATTCTGAGTGTTTTCTTTCCATTCTGGGTGGCTTATGCAGTCTACATACAATGTATCTAATAATGACTAATAAACTCTATACATCAACGATCGTTGTCTTAGATATAGCTGCTAGCATATGGAGCTGTGCAATAATTGCGGAGGCCGCACCCCCGGCACGCATCGTTGGACCCTTAAATTAGCTACGTTGCACCCCTGCTTAACAGCGATCCCCGTCCCGCCTCGCGGGTGGCCTGTCAATTCTCCAGGAACGAACCGGATCGAGATTAATGGTCTTCCCGGGCCGTGGACCATTTTAAACGAGCACCATGCACCAAGCTTTTTAGAATACACTTTTATCTCGCTGAAATCTGTGGAGAGAGGGCCTAATTATCACATGATGGTACTATACCGGAGCCTGCAACTTATCAGACACCCCCAACGTCCTAGCGAAAATGCTCTGGATTCGGAGTCCAAGGCTTATCGGAGAAACCCCATCAAATCGATCGACTCATGGGAAGGCCACCTCCATATAAGCGGACAATACACTACAGAATTAGGATCATCGACTATGTTCGAAACGAAAGTGTTTATAAAAAAAAAGGAGGGGATAATGATGATTAATTACATGTCATTAAATCATCCAGCAGAAAAAGGGAAAACACAAAAGGCAGAATACAGCAAAGATGGAATCACAAGTACGTCTCTGTGAGTGCAGCCTTGTCGACAAACCACGACACTCTTCCGGCAGCAAGTTCATTAACAACCGAGGCAGGAAGACCCTTCTCTGGTCTCTCCATAATCACTTTCACAATGGAAGCCTTGACTGCACCTTCAACGACGAAAGTAACACGATGCGAATGACAGATGACTGGAACAGTGAGTGTAATTCTTCTAGATGGACCACTTGGTGCGTTCTCCACTGGGACAACCCATGCGAGCTTCTCTCTGAGAACTTCATGATCGTTGGGGAAAATGGATGCAATATGGCCGTCTGGTGCACATCCTAGTAGGAAAAGGTCAAATAGTGGAAGTCTCACAGAATCCTTATTAGCGAATCCCTTGATTAACGTTTGTTCGTAGTCATCAGCAACAGCTTGGGCATCATCGAGCAAAGAGTCATCAATGTGATAAATCTTGGGAAGTTCCTTGCCTATCTCTTCTAACTTGTCAAAGATTTCACGTTTTGCTCTTCCGTAGTTTGAATTCTCATCATCGAAAGGAACGAGTCTCTCATCAGCAAAGTACACGTCCCATTTTGACCATTGAACATCATCTCTTTTCAACAAACCTTGGGAAAGAACTCCTATCAGGGAACCACCAGAAATTGCAATCTTGAATCTGCGATTCACAACTTTTTCTTTCTTACTCTTACTCTTGAGATTTGTGGTGGATGTTGAAGGTGTTGGCCTTGTGCTGTTACTGGTCGGTGAGTTGCCGCTCCCGCTAGACGGAAGTGCACTGGTAAGTGCCTGATTCTGCGCATGAATAACGTGTTCAGCAACAGCATCAGCAACGTCGCTGAACTCTGCGAAGGAGTGAATCTTTGGCACTGTGGTGGTCATAGTTGTTGGCAATGGCTCTGCTTTTGCTTTTTTCCCGGTGTTGATAAATGGAAGAAAAGGAGGCACACGAGAGGTGTATGTCGGCGGTACGCGTGGAAATGTATGCAATTGGAGCCCTGTTTGGCGGTATATGTGATGCTCTGGGAGTGTCTCTTAGGCAATGTCTGAATCCAAGAAGACCAGCTCGTTGGATAATCAGAGCGTGTTCAAAGAGTTGAAGGGGGGTGAAAGTGCCGTTGTGTGCGGATCGTCTGGACCTTTTTTCGTGTTTGGACCGCCACTTTTCGCGATTTGTCGTAGGGTAACCCCCCAGTGGCCGGCGCGCCGCGAAAGTCACGCTAACCTATGATACAGCGCCTTCTCTTCTCTTCTATCGGCTTCTACGACTTGTCAAGGTTTTCAGTCAATGCATGTGATCATCAATTTCGTAAATTCATAAGTTCTGCTCATGATATGTATACCGGTGCAAGGACCTTGCCGGACTTATGACGACGCCCGTTGTACTTGGCAGCAAGCTTCGATCCGGAGAAGCTTGGCTGTGACCATCCAATTTGATCCTTCGGTACCTCCATTCCGTACACCATGTTCTTCTGAATAGCATTTAAAAGTTTCATTCCAATACCCTGGCGTCTATACTTTCTTGAAACATGAATTCTGCTAATACCAGCCATCAATGGTATTGGTGTAGAACTCACAACCCTGCCATCTTCAAGTGAGAACCATCGGCCTTCTTTAACTTTCTCCACGGATACCAACCCAACTGCTCTCCCTTTAAGGACATAGACATACACAAAGCCATTTTCTGTGCCATGGATCCAAAATTCGTTATCGTCTGGTGCATTAAGTTCAGTGTTGACGACCTCCATGAGTTCCAAAGTTGCAGCTCTTGCACGGGCATTTTCAGACTTGACTTGGACAATCTGTTCTGAATCGAGATTCCAAGTTGTTATAACAGTGCCCCAGTCTTGTTTCCAGTCTCTCCCACTTACTTGAAGTTTATGATGTTTATCGTGCATTTTCACATCAGCTGGAATGTGCTTCATATATGACATGCCACATTCAGAGCATGTCTTCTTGTCTTTGGTCCCAAGAGAGAAATACATCTGCTGTTTCTGAGCTGATGGTTTGGTGGGTTTCTCATTAATCTGTGAAGATAGAGGGGAAGTGGATGGACTTGAAATGGATGTGTTATCATTGGGTTGTGAACTCATGGGGCTCGAACTGTTTAGAGATGGTGTAATATCTTCAAGTGGTAGTGATAACTGTCCCTTTTTTCGTACCACTTTCTGTGGTTTTGTGACCCTTGCCATATTCAATGGGCTTCAGGGATGCATATCCTCCTGATGTATGTATGTGTATGGGTGTTTATTTGTAGAAAGTGATGGCTCTTGGGCAGAAACGCGTCTGTCGCTCAGTTTGGCGTTTTCAGATGAGTGCCCAAACCATTTGATAGGGCCACACTATTGTATATGCCATGCGCTCGCCACCAATTTCTTAAAGAGCAAAGAACTCAGGAACTCGTTGAACCCACTCTCAAGTTAATCATCACACATAACTCTCACAGAATAATGTCAGAATTGACTACAAGACTTGAGGTTATTGCATACCTTTCAACGTTCACACATCGTGGACTCTCGTTTACTATCAAGAGCAAGAGGGCTGATGAGCACTCCATCCTTCTGACACTTGTAACTGATCAGGATGCCTCATTGATAGTGTATGTTGCTGTCAATAAAATTGTGAATGATTTATATACAGTCACATATCTTTCACAAAGAGATGGTACAAGTCTTCCAGTTGCCTTGGATGTCAATTATGGTGTCGTTTTGAATAGTGTCAACTTGCCAGTTTCTGAGAAGGACCTTGATAGCTTGTACAAAGATGTTGAAGGAGATTGGTTGAACAAGACATTCATTGGATATGTATTTAAGACACTTGGTGTTGATATTACACCATCACTTGCTAATGATGTTTGCAAGAAAGTTCTTCTTCCAACGGTTACTCAAGATGATAGGGAACAGTTCCCTGAAGCTGAGAAGAGCAAGTTGATTGAACAGTTTGAGAAAAGTCTTCAGTCTACATTTATCTTCCCATACAGAAGCTTGGCCAACTCACTTCAAGAAGGACCATCACAGCGTGCTCTGCCGCCAGACAACAAGTCGGTTGATCTTCCAAAGTTTGATGACGAATACGAGATGAACAAAAGGCCACGCGGTACATCAAGCACTGGTATCCCATCTGTGGGATCTGATGACTTGTATGGTCCTGCTGGGAAATATCCATCGATGAGACCAGGAATTACAGGTCCATTGCCAGCACATAATGGTATGATTGTTGATAAGAACCATCCACTTTTCGGAGGTGATATGCAACCAGATGTTGGAATTGGCGGATATGCCCCACCAGGTGCCAGAATTGATGATCCATTTGGTTCTCAGGTCAGAGACCCAAGTGCTGGCATGGGATTGCCTCATGGTTCACTGAGAGGAAATCCATACAGTGGTTCTGGCGGCTTTGGAGGCCCTGGATTTGGCGGTTCTGGGTTCGGTAGCGGTGGTCCTCCAGGATTCGGAGGATTTATGTGAATAACAACTAATGAAACGTCATGGCTACTTTGTGAGAAAGACTTGTAGTATAGTATTTCGTAACATTCATCAATAAAAGCGGTAAAACAGGTTCATTTTTGGTTGGTGTAGACGGCGAGAACGTTATCGTTTTGTGATGATAACAAAACACGGTATCCGTTAAGTGTATAAAGGCCAAACCCGTCTTTTGTGAGCTTTACATCTGATAAATCTGTGTAATCACCATTCTTTGCAGCGCCATAGTCTGTTGATGTTAGTATATGATAACGGTTCGGTGTTGGTTCAAATTGAACTCACATCCAACGACGCCCTCCTTGTTAAACATAAGGGCACCAACAGCACCTTCAAGCCCACTGTTCTCAACCAGCTGTTGCAATTTTGACATATCTCTGTATTTGTGAGCAAATCTAAGGAATTGCCTCTATTGCTGTTCAACGAAAGATTGAGTATAAACAGCCAGAGTACTTTATAAAAGTCGGAATCTCTATCATCGACCCTCGGAAATTGGCCAAGATTTTCGCGAAAAGTCAAGCTCGCCGAACAAAACATACGCCACACACAAAGGAGCACACACACATAGTCTTTCTATCTCCTTGCAGCCCGCATCCACATACAAGATGAACGTCTCCACGTCCACTGCCGGAGTCATAAGAAGGACTGCCGCACAGAGTAACGCCGAGGAGGAGAATGCGGCTCAGTTGCAGCTAGGACCGGAGTTCTCTGTCAAACAAGTTGGACATGATGGTGAAGTGTCAGACCTCATCACTTTAAACCTTTCAGAGGCCCGTATTTTGATCAGAAGTGCACTTAAGATGAGAAAGAAAATCATGACTCCGCAAGGTATGCTCCGTGAGCATCCTATCATGGATGATGATGACGATGATGCCGATGATGGAAATGATGATGACAATAATGAGATTGCCAAAGCTGCCATTGCCGTTGGTGCCAACGAGGTGTTGAAGAAGACATTAGATTATTTGACGGTATTCTCTCGTTTCCGTGATACAGAAACTGTTAGTGCAGTTGAGAGTTTGCTTAAGGCACCAGAAAACTCCAATCTCCATCCATTTGAGATTGCTCAGCTTGGTTCCCTTGCCTGTGATGATGTTGATGAGGCAAAGACATTGATTCCATCACTTGCGGGAAAGAAGTCCGATGAGGAGTTACAAAACATTCTGAATCAGCTCTCGAGACTCGAGACGCCGTACTAAGAAAGAAAAGAAAAAGAATCCTGGTTGATTTTCTGTACTATACCTGTGTCGAGATCCTGAGACACTACTTTAAACTTGAAAAAGCAATGAACGACATGATAAAAGTAATTGATCATACATCATTAGAAGATTTTTAGCTATACCGTCTATCTAGAGAATGCCTTTTTCCTTGAGGAATGACTTTCCTCCAACTCTCCACCAGAATGGAACACAACTGTGTGCTTTAACATCAATGACAGCTTCCTCTTCGAAATCACAGATGCATCTCTTTGCCAATCTAATACCAGTACTTGAGGGACAATTCTTGAAAGGAGCATGATAGTATCCGATATCTTCGAAATAGTGGATCTCACTCTTGTCCATCAACAAGGAAACGGCCAAGGTATGAACTGGAGCATCACCCCAACGTTCGTAATAGAATCCACCAGCGGCATTCAAGTACTCGAAATATTTGTTGTATCCTTCACTTCTGAAGAAATTCAAATCACCAACTTCAAAGTTACTCCAGAAATGGCACAAGTTGTAATCACCGGAGACGTCCATCCTTAGTTCAGAATCCAGGAAAGGTTCCTTATCCGTGACGAACTCATAGGAGTTGTTTGGGTGTAGATACTGTGGGTTTTCTTCAAAGAAGTCCATGGTTGTATCCCATAATGTTGGAATTGTATCCTCATATTCATGAATGGCAATAGTGAATCCATATTTCTTCTTGTTCAATCTCATCACTTCAAATGGATCATATGAGAAATCACAATAGTATTCAATATCCGGTTCAATTCGAAGGTAGTAGTCATACTTGTTCACAAGTTCTTGTTTGTAGAAGTATCCAGAGTTGAACTTACACATATTTCTGTAACTCCTTGACCAGCCGTACAGAACCTTATCCGCGTACTCCTCCAAGCACTGCTCGTACATGGTTTCATTGATGTGATCTGGTTGGTTCCAATCTTCAGGTGGGATCAATCCGTACTCGACGTTTCCCGAGGCCATGATGCTAGTTGCTTCTATGAACTGTTGTGTGAATGGAACGTCATTGAGGAATGTGTAAGGGTATCTGTACTTTTTGTTGAATCTGTCTTCAAGGCTTCTCATTGATGAAAGAGCGCCTTCCAATTCCTCGTTACGCACCAGCATGATAATTGTGGCGTTTTCCTTACCGATTTGGACATCATCACGGTGTTCGTCGAGGAGGATCTTTTGTGAATATGAATTGGATGCAAGTTTGGTTCTGAAACGTAGTTCTGGATCATACGGAGTATACACCTGCTTGATTCTGGCGTAGTACTCCTTGAAGAGTTGCTGCTCGTACGAAACGGATTCAAATTTGTCTCGCACAAGACTGGAGTTCTGGATGATTAATGCAAGAATACAAGTGATCACAATCCACACCTTCTGGTAGAACTGCATCTTTTAGTGATGGAGCCTTTCTGGGAGGTGTGGGAGAGAGAACGAGGCGAAGGTGTGTTGCAATTTGTCGGCTGGAGGGCCTTTTCGCGCGTAACCCGATGAGGATTAAACAATGGAGTTGAGGTGGAATTTGTTGGTAGAATTTGGTTTCCTAATGTTCTATTAGTGTCGTGTCTGTATTATTACGTGCATTGAAAGAAGATTCTTTCGGTGGCTTTTCAGTCCTCGTCGCTCTCTTCCTCCTCCTGTTCCTCCCTCTTATACACAGGCAAACTCATACTCTCATTAGTCTTGACGAACATTCTTCTGATCTGGTTATTATGCTTCAGTACGCCTCCAGCAGGCTTGAACTTTGGGTTCTTCAAGAATTCCACAACACTAGCGATGTTCTGGACGAGTTCATCGACGGAGTTATCAGTGAATCCAATCTTTACTGTGATCGTAGTGTCTCTTCCTGGGATGTAATATGTGTTCTTCACTATAGAACGAACCTGATCTCTGACGTATTTAGGATCAACAGTCTCGACTCTTTCCTGTTTCTTCTTCAATGCAGCGTCTGGATCTGGTTTAGCGAGCTGTACCATGAATGGAACACGCTTATGTCCTTTGTAGAACACTTCACCGAGGAGGTCTGGAAGTAAATGGTGTACTCTGTGATCTGCAACAACGTAGTCGTACTCTGAGTAAAGCTTCTTTAAAGTCTTGGTGGTTTTGCAATGTGTTCTGAGTTTCTTGAGGGGCATGATATCTTTAAACATGTCTTCTGTAGGTGATCCTTTCTTTAGGATAGGTTCACGGTATGGAGTTGAAGGGTCTTTTGTGACAAGGAGAATGCTCTGTTCTGAAGCTTTGCCCATCCTGGAAGGCACTGGTATTATTCTTGGGACATAATCTCTTTCTCTTGTAAGAGGTTTGTCTGTGTTGATGAGAAGGTAGATGTATTGATGTGTCACGCCGTTTGTCTTGAGTTCATGTGCAATCAGAGACTTTAGAGATTTTCTGGACTCCTTCTCTGCAGTGGATCCTAATGGGAACGGCATTCTGTGTAGCTCCTTACCAAGTTTGTTGGATTGAAAGAAGTTGTAGACAAGAGACAGAGAGACCATCGCTCCGAAATTTTTCTGTAGAACCGCGGGCCAGGCACTTTATCACTAACTATTAGTAGGAGATTACATTGAATAAGCCAATTAGTTCATCAAATAGCTACTCAAATCATCCAAAATATGAAACACAAAACAACAGCAAAACAGCAAACAGAAATCCACTAATAATCCCACAAGATCATGTGTCAGTGCCAAATGCGGAAAGGTTACGCGGCCCTAGAAATTTTTTCTCACCAAACAAATTTTCCCTGCGATGAGCTTCTCTTTATATCCTGGCCACTTGACCTTTAAACGCCCAAAGATGGAAGTTAACAGACCTTCTCAGAAGAAACAGAGCTCACGTAAGGGCAAAAAGGCCTGGAGAAAAAACATCGACATCGATGATATCGAAATCGGCCTTGAAGAGCGTCGTGAACAGATCCGCACTTTTGGTGAGAGTGCAGACCAACTTGATTCATCTGCATTGTTCCAGGTTGATACTACTGGTGATGAGAACTTGAAGAAGAAGAAGGCTATCAAGCCTTACAAAGTGACTAAGTCATCTGAAATCCTAGCACAGAGATCCAAGGCCCAGGGACTTGAGCATTATCATACGAAAAAGGGAGATAAAGTTGATGGTGTTAAGAAGAAAGAGATCCACAGATTGATGAAGCTTGCGGGAAGAGTCCAAGGTGAATCTAGTGCGAAGACAATAGTGGAGAAGGAAGGTTTGATTAACACAAGTGCATATGACGTGTGGGGAGGCGAAGATGAATCCAAGAAGACTAAGAAGCAGAAGAGAGATGAGAAGATGAGACCAGAGATTTATGATAAATTGAGTTCTGTTGAATGGACAAAGCCAAAACATGCTCCAAAGACGATCACACATAAGCCATTGGAGGTTAGAGAAGTGGAGAAATTGCCACATGCTGGTAAGTCCTACAACCCATCCCTCCAATCTTGGAAGGATTTGATTGCTAAGGAAACCGTCACTGAACAGGAGAAGGAGGATAAGAGATTGGAGTTGGAAGAACATAAGGCAAAGATTCAAAGATTGATTGAGACACTTGATGATAAAGAGGAGGAGGATAGTGATGAGGAGGAGGAGGAAGAGGAAGAAGAAGTTGACGAGTCTACATCATTATCTCTGAACAAGCCAGTTGTGCTTAAGAAGAAGACTAAACACCAGAGAAACAGGGAGAAGAGACACCAAGAGAGAGTTAAACTTGAACAAGAACTTAAAGAGCTCAAATCCCAAATCCGTGAATTGCAGAAATTGGCTGTGTATGAGAAGGAAGTGGCTGACAAACTTGAGTCTTCCAAGCCAGAGAACAGAGATCATGAGAAGGATTTGGTCAAGAAGAGACGTAAACTCGGTTCCAAATACGTTGTCACCGACGGCCCATTGGAAGTTAAACTTGCTGATGAACTGACCGACTCGCTAAGAAAGCTCAAGGCCGAGGGAAACTTGTTCTATGACCATATGAAGAAGTTGCAGAGTAGTGGTAAGGTTGAGACCAGAGTGCCTGTCAAACAAGGAAGAAAGTACAAGCCAAAGATCACAGAGAAGTGGACTTACAAGGACTTCAAGTGAGTACGATTTTTATTGCATTTGTTATGAGAATTTGAAGATCTGTAGTCCATTCTAATCATTGTCTAATCATCTTGCCGGGTTAATGGCTTAATAGGGGCAACTGTATGACTCTGCGCGATGCCGGGAACCAAACCCCGAACGCGCAAGTCAACTTCCCCCAGAATAGGAGACCCACCTTTTTTTTCTTATTTAAACGGGAATTCCCATCTTCTCTCCTTATGTTGAGGCAGTTCTTTGTCTTTAGTATCAAATGAACAAGCATGTCGCACAGGTTTCCTCCAGGGAGTTCGAGTCCGAGCTTCTCTCACCAAAAGAAGACGAGGAATCACACTCGGCAGAGGCTGATAAGGACGACTTCCCTGAAGGTGGTAAAGGATGGCTTGTTGTTGCTGGATGCATGTGCATTAGTTTCTCTACTTTTGGTATGATCAATTCATATGGTGCCTTCCAAACATACTACGAAACAGAGCTTTTCCCCAACGTTGCATCTTCTAAACTGTCCATCATAGGTGCATGCCAAGCATCGATCATCTATTGTTTCACCCCACTGAATCTTCCCAATGTCTATGCCCTGGGTATCCGTAATCTGTTACTGTTTGGTGGCTTACTCATCATTATCTCGTTCTTTGGACTTTCCACTACTCAGCCGGGAGAGCTATGGAAATGCTACTTCTTCCAAGCTGTGATGTTTTCGTTTGGGTCGTCCTTCTTATTCATACCAATCATGTTCTCGCCTATTGAATGGTTCAAGAAGAGAAGAGCTGCTGCATTGGGAATGTCAATGTGTGGAGTTTCTCTCGGTGGTATGATTTGGCCTATCATATTCAAAAACATGATCAACAAGTATGGGTTTGGATGGACGTGTCGTGCTATTGGGTTTGTCTACATACCTTTAGCCCTCGGTGCTGCCATCTTGATCCCCCAGCATTTGGAAGACAAGTACTTGCATAAGCCTGAGACTGTCTCCAACTCCAAATTTACTATGGAGAAAGTAAGGTGTCTCCCACAGACGTACAAGACTATGCTTAAGAGTTGGATCATGCAAACTTCTGATGTACGTTATGATGTCATGCTAATCTCTAACCTCATTGGTATGTTTGGTTCATACCCTGCAATATTCTATCTTGACTATTTTGCTACAATTATCTCACCAAATACTTCACTTACAACATACCTACTGGTCATATTCAATGCCCTTGGTGGCCCTGGACGTATTCTTCCTGGTCTCATCGGTGATAAGATCGGAAGATGCAATACGCTTATCATGTGTCTTGGCATGGCTGGTATTTCCATCTTAGCTATATGGATTCCATGTATCAAGTTCGAACTGATCCATGTGTATGCCCTTTTTGTTGCCATCTACGGGTTCTGTATTGGTCCGTTGTTTTCGCTGTATCCAGCCTGCTTTGCACAGGTGTTTGGTACAAACGGGTCTGAAGCCAGACTTGGGTTCTTCTTATTCACATCCACACCAGGACCAATTCTTGGTTGTTTAATCGCTGGTTCCTTTATTCCTAAAGGGTCTTCAGGCGATTTAATCTTGCATGCTTATTACAAACTTACAATCTACTCTGGAGTCATGATTCTCTGTTGCAGTCTGGTTTTGTTGGCCGTTAGGATCTCGCTTACTAAAAGATTGTTCGTCTTCGTGTGAGTTAAATATTTCAATTCTCTTAATACGTGCTTGTTTGTGGGCATGCTTACAAGCTCTTTGTGTTTAATGTCGCTAATACTTATTATGACCTGGCTATACCATAGCTGTGCTGGCATCTGACCTGATCATTTAGGCATAATTTCACAAATATTAAGTTACACCACATGACACTAGCACTTACTAATCAGCTTGCTCTGTTTGGAAGATGCTTCAAGGAGATAAAGGACGCTGAACGCTCGAGTGGTGTATGACTCTAATCCGGAGCGGGAACCCAACCCCGGACGCGAATCAATTCATGCATTCTATCTCCCAGACCAAGAGATACAAATCTCTTATTTAAACCGATGAGATTCTCTTCTATTTCACATGCTGGTAGTATAGTGTTTTGTTTGCCTTACCACAGATGAGTAAATGCATCTCACAGGTCTGCTCGAAGGAGCTGGACATTGAGCTTCATGAGTCTTCCCCAAAAGCAGACGATGAATCACATTCAGCAGAAGCAGATAAGGATGAATTCCCGGAGGGTGGTAAAGGATGGCTTGTTATTGCAGGATGTATGTGTATTAGTTTCTCTACTTTTGGTATGATCAACTCATATGGTGTCTTTCAGACGTATTACGAAACAGAGCTCTTCCCGGATGTTTCATCTTCCAAACTATCCATTATTGGTGCCTGTCAAGCTGCTATTATTGATTGTTTCACTCCATTGAACCTTCCAATAGTTTATGCTTTTGGAATTCGTAACTTGCTTCTAGGTGGGGCTTTACTTGTCATCATCTCTTTCTTTGGGCTTTCCACCACACAACCAGGAGAGCTATGGAAATGCTACTTCTTTCAAGCAATTATGTTCTCATTTGGGGCCTCACTTTTATTCATACCAATCATGTTTTCACCTATTGAATGGTTCAAAAAAAGACGCGCTACAGCTTTGGGGTTATCAACATGCGGTGTTTCCCTTGGTGGCATCATCTGGCCAATCATCTTCAAGAAGATGATCAACAAGTACGGGTTCGGGTGGACCTGTCGTGCTATTGGGTTTGTTTACATACCTTTAGCACTTGGTGCTGCTATTCTTGTTCCTCAGCATTTGGAAGACAAATATCTCCATAAGCCAGAAACTATTTCCAATTCCAAGTTCACAATAGAGAAGGTGAAGCTCCTTCCTCAAAAGTACAAAGCCATGCTTAAGAGTTGGATCATACAAACCTCAGACATCCGTTATGACACTATGCTTGTCTCCAATCTCATCGGTATGTTTGGAACTTATCCTGTGATGTTTTACATTGACTACTTTGCTACAATCATCTCCCCGGGTACATCACTTACAACGTACCTACTGGTCATATTCAACGCCCTCGGTGGTCCCGGGCGTATCCTTCCTGGCTTGATCGGTGACAAGATCGGACGGTGTAATACGCTTATCATGTGTCTTGGCATGGCTGGTATTTCCATTCTTGCTATCTGGATTCCTTGCATCAAGTTCCAACTGATTCACGTGTATGCCCTGTTTGTGGCCATGTTCGGGTTCTTTATAGGCCCGTTGTTCTCGTTGTACCCGGCTTGTTTGGCCCAGGTCTTCAGTACGATGGGTTCAGAGGCGAGACTTGGGTTTTTCCTATTTACGTCTGGTCCTGGTTCAATTCTTGGCTGTTTGATTGCTGGTTCTTTCATTCCAAAGGGATCTTCGGATGCTCTGGTCTTGCATGCCTTTTACAAGCTTACGATCTATTCCGGGGTTATGATCCTCTCCTGCAGTTTAGTTCTATTGGTGGTGAGGCTTTCTCTGACTAGAAGATTGTTTGTCTTTGTATAAATGAATAGATCAACTTTGTTTATAGTTTGTTTCTTTAGAGTTATTGGCACAAATTATGGGCTCAATGCCGTTAATGCGTATCATGATCTCCTCGGCCTCGGACCTGTAGGCTGGTAGACTCTTGGCTTGAGGCATAAGGCACCTGTATCACTAATAAGGAGACAACTGTTTCCACTTATCGCTTATAACTAATAACTAATCACTCAAGAGACCTAAGTTACAAGATGGCTCACTAAACACCAAGTAAGTCTCAACACCCCCTAACACTAAGGAGGAAGCCTCAACAAGGATAACAGCGCGAACAAGAAACAACACACCAACAAACTCACCTCCACACTACATCCCTTAAACAGCCACCAATGACAAAGCCAACACACCTCATTATCGTCCCAGGACACGGAATCTGGAAGTTCACGAACGATGGATCCTCCTCCTCTGATTGGTTCCTCGAGTCGTTCCAAGTTGAAGGACACGATCACAAGTTCTTCATTGAACACATCACCAAAGGTCTAGAAACACTAAAGAAGGACATTGATAACAGTATCGTCATATTCTCTGGTGGTCAGACAAAGGCAGTTGCTGGTCCAATGTCTGAGGCTCAGAGTTATTACTATCTCGCACACAAGCTGGGGCTTATCGAGGATGAGATGAAGGATAAGATCCATACAGAGGAATACGCACGTGATTCATTTGAGAATATCTTGTTCTCATTGGCAAGATTTAAAGAGATAACGGGTGTGTATCCTTCTAAGATCACAATCACAGGGTTCGAATTTAAGAGGCACAGATTCGTTGATCTACATCTTCCTGCACTCAGGTTTACAAATAGTGTGGAGTACATTGGATGTGATCCAACCCCGGATTATGAACAAGGCTCTGAGCAATGGATCAAGTACTACGAGGATCTTGCAAATGCTGAGCATAAACATGCTGTTTTACAATTTGAGAAAGATCCATTTGGAAATGGTCCTGTCTTGGGGAAGAAGAAATCGTCTAGAAATCCGTTTGGAAGATCCCACTCTTACCAAATCACCAATCCAGAGTTGGAAGTGTTCTTCACAGATGCTACATCGGCTACCCAAGTTCCTTGGTAAAACATCATAAACATAAATAGATCTAGAAAGAAACCTCCTTTCTATGTAGGTATATCATCAGCAAAACTCGTAATTTTCATAAAATTTCAAGCAGTCTTTGGGTCCTTCTTTCTGTTGATGGAACTCTTTGACTTCTTTAGATAGCTCTTCTTACCTGGAGCAGCAACAGGTTCAGAAGCAGTGGATGGTAGTGAACTGTCTTCATCAGCACTGGACTCCACAGTCTCAAGTTTATCCTCTAAGAACTTTTCATCACCAGATCCAAGTTCCTCATCTGCAATATCATGGCCATCCAAAAGCAATTCCAAGTTCTTCTTACGTTTCTCTAAGCTGTTCACATGTGCCAACTTGTTCTCAATCTCCTTAATCTCCTTGTCAATGGTGGTGATTGCAGCATCAGAACCCAAGGTCTCAAAGGACCAGTTACCATTATCCTGAATCTCCAAGAGGTAGTCGTGATACTTGATCAACAGTGGACGATGAGACAAAGTGATGAAGGCAAAGTTCTTCTGCTTGAGCAAATCAAACAAGTAAGCTTCAATATCACTTGAAATTGCATTAGTGGCTTCATCCAAAACGACAAACTTAGGATTCTTGAACAAGATTCTTGCAAATTGGATTCTCTGCTTCTCACCACCACTAAGGACATCCTTCCATTCTTGAATTGCATCCAAGTAATCCAAGCCAGTCTCACGATCAAGCAAATACTCAAGTTTAACCTCCTTCAAGATCTTAACCAAGTCCCAATCACTGTATCCCTTGTTAACCATCTCTGCGTGAGACATTGGGTAAATGATTTGATCTCTGAGTGTACCATTGGAGAAATATGGTCTCTGTGGCAAGTAGATAACATCATCATCATTTGGCTTAGACAACAAACCATCGTACAATGGCCATAATCCAGCCATGACTCTTTCAATTGCAGTCTTACCGCAACCATTCATACCAAGGATCAAGATACTCTCATGGTTTCTCAACTGGAAGTTCAACTCATTAATCAATTTGACACCATCACGACCATTTGAAGATGGGATAATAATGTTGATCTTCTCAAATCTGAGACCATTGTAGTAGTACTGAACAGTTCCTCTAATGACGTTGGCATCTTCCTCGTCTCCGTATTGGAACTCAGTAGCATGAACGTGGTGAAGAACGGTAAGGAGTGTAAACACTCTATCAGTGTATCCTGTAAGTTTAGACACATCCTTGATTGAATACATCAATCTGGAGCCTGCATCAGCCATGGAAATCATCAATCTCTTGTTAACGATGAACTGTCTCATATTACGTTCTTCAGTGGCCTTCTTGACGTTATCCTGGAGTGATGTAATAAAGATTGGAATGGAAACGTACAAGTATCCCAATGCTGACCAAGTGTATTTCAACAAGTAATCCTCCAAGAAGTTGTAGTGTACTTTGATTCTGTTGATCTTGAAAACGTGGTTCATCATCTTATCATAAATGCTGTTAATCTTGATCTTTTCCAAATCTGTACCATTGTAGAATGCAATCTCTTCACCATTGTTAATCAAGTTCAAATGATCATTGTAGTATTCACCCTCCAATGCAGACTTGTCCTTTGAGAGTAATCCAAATGGTGGAGTGAAACGTTTCAAGACCCATGCGGTAGCAAAGTAGTTGATAAAGATACCAGTAATACCTGCAGTACCCAAATTATCTCTCAAGTATACTGCAAAGAATACCAAATCCATCATTGGTTTGCCAATGTTTGAGAACAAGGAGGAAAGTGCACTTGTAAATCTATCAACATCTCTTGTGATAAAGTTGTCAATATCCTTGATAGCCTGGCCGTTGAACACAATCTTGTAATATACCATTCTCTCATCCAAATACATGTCATGAATATATCTCATCAAGTTAGTTCTGAAGTTACTTGCCAACTTCTTAACGAGGTATTTGATAGCACTGTTTGTGTATGAACTTGGGACAGCCATCAAGAACCAATACACCAAGTCTCTCATGAATTTCCGAAGGTTACCACCAATAATATCCTTAACAATTTGACCATCCAATTTAGCAACGAGTAAACTGAGCCAAGTACGGAGGATGAGGAAGAAGAACTGGGCAATCAAAAGTAATGTGTTACGATCCTTAACCTTCGGTACGAGGATTTGCCAAATGATCATGAGTTGGTTGAGAAACTTAGAACTGAAAACCTTCTCAGAATCCCTTTCATTCTTGATGTTCTTGACAAAGTTCTTGAATTTGAACTTGTCACGTTCGTAAATTTCTGGTTCTGTTGGTGTGATGACAACACGCTTCTGGCGGTTCTTGTAAGGAATAAAGAACTGTCTTGCACCATTTTTCAAGATCGTAGACGATGAGCGTCTGTACAAGGGGCGGGAGTCTCTCTTGTCTCTCCAATCCGATATAACCTTGTTTATGAAGTATCCCAGTCCCACTGCTCCGGTGGATACAAGAGTGGCGATGAAGATGATCACAGGCCTTGTGGGATGTTTCTTGTTCTCTTTGATGAGCTGAAGGAGGTTCTTGATAAGCAGAGTAAGCTCCTTCCGCCTCGTGCGAGGGTCCCGTAGTGTCGATATCAGTAGCATTGTCGTTGTGGGTAGACAAGTCGGCGGCTAAGGCAAAGTTGGGCGGGAGCTGCCCTTTTATATGGAGCGAAACAGGCCGCGGCACAAGTGTGGGGAAGTTTCGCAACCTGTCACGGATCAACGACGGGGGGCCCACGGATTTGGCTTCCCGGTTGTTCTTGGGGGTTTTTGCTCAGGTTCTGGTTGGACGTTTGTGTTATGAGTTGGTTGTTATGTTAGTGTCTTGTGTGCTTTAGTCCCCTTATGCCCCTTACACATGGGCCCCTGAGCCCCTGGATCCTCAGACAGCTGGATTGTGACACATTCCTCCCATCTCACGCCGAGAAATTCTCTACAATTAGCAGTGCTAATAAAGAAATGAAACCGTGCTCCTGAATGTATTACTCTATAACATTAAAGTAAGACGAAAAGATATTAAAGTCGTAAAAATGCTTGTGGTTTTTGTGTAGTTTTGACTGAACTCTTCATTCCTGTTCCTCAACCTGATTACTCTCAATCTCTGCATACTTCTCCTCAATACACTCCAATATACTCTTAATCACAGACAAAAACGTTGTAGGGTCCACACCACCGTTGATAGACACGTATGAAGGTGTTTGGTACTTCTTCGTTATAACAGTCCCCAGTTTTTTCGTCATATCCAGCAAGGTCTCTTCAGAGTTGTTCAAGATCGTCTGAACTGCCTCGTTCCTGCGTGTCTGGAATGTATATGGTTAGTATTGGGGTACACAGGGGGGTATATGAAAAGAACTCACGTCAAATACCGAGTAGATATAACATCCCATTGGTGGTCGTGATACTCCAGCTGGTCCTATCACCAGCATGAATGCCACCTTGTTGCGCTGCCCTTGTACTGGTTTACAAGTTGGGATGGTGATGATGAGGTTGATAGGGTCCGCGAAACCTGGATCGAGGTCCTTGGAGAATGTGATTGTAGTTGTCTTGTATGGTGACTGTGCTTTGGAACTGGACATCTGAGCTACTGTCTTCTAGTGATTGCCTCTCAAGAGCTTAAAAGGGTGGGAGAAGCTGATCCCGCAATGTTTTTTTTTCCCTACGCGCGACACGAAAAGTTTAAATGGAACATGACTCTTTTCCCACCAACAACACTCTGGGAACCCGTGTCCAGTTCCGGTGGTAAAGAGAGCAATGACCAAGCCTGTCGCCATTGTCGTTGCTGCGTTGATGCCCTCGATGGGAATCGGGTACAAGAACGCGCTTCCATGGAGGTTGCGCCAGGAGATGAAGTACTTCAAGGCACTCACAACACAGGGTTCACCAATGAAGAACGCGGTGGTGATGGGTCGCAAGACGTGGGAATCAATCCCTCCAAAGTTCAGACCACTACCAGATCGCGTCAATGCCGTGGTATCAAGGCGTGCAGCGTCGGGTGAGGAGCGTGATGGTGCCACATTCTACCCGTCGCTCGAGGATGCCCTGAGCCAGTTGCAGCTCAAGGAGGACGTTGCCCGTGTATTTGTAATTGGAGGCGCAGAGATCTACAAACACTGTGTGAGAAGCGGCCTGGTGGACCGTCTGTTCATCACGGAAATACAGCACGAGGGCGAGGTGGAGATGGATACATTCCTGGATGCCGAGTACATCGGGCACAACTTCACACCGGCAAGCCACGAGGAGCTGGAAAAAGAGGCCGGGATGGAAGTGGCCAAGCAGGTGACGGAGGGCGAGTACACGTACCAGTACCGTCTATACAAACGCACTTAATTAGCAGTGTCTGTGTATGTTTATTTTTATCAACCCTTATAATAAGCCCCAAGTGGAAGCTTCGGATCTTCTTTTTTTTTTCGCGAAAAGGTGCGCTGTCCGGAGAGTAGCCAATTTCCCAAAAAGCTTCTCAACAACAGCCCTGTCGTAGTGCCGGCTCCATCAACACACACACACAATCACCATTGACTCTGGGTCTGTGAGCACTCCACGGCATATTGTTACATACAAGAAGACCCGTTGCATCTGGAAGTCTTTTGAGATACACAGCCCCCCTCTCTCTCTCCACCACCCCTTTTTTGACTCGTTTGTTTGCTCTATCACCCCCCCCCCCTAAACGACCGGAACTAGGTCATACACTATAGTCACACATCCACATCAATCTTTTCACGTTGAAGTTCATTAAGAAGCACTCCTCTAAACCACACACCATGACCGACGCGTCCAACTCCTCATCTTGGACCTCCTTCCTCAAATCCATCGCATCATACAACGGCGATCTCTCCTCGCTCACAGCGCCACCATTCATCCTCTCTCCAACATCCCTTGTTGAGTATTCCCAATTCTGGGGTGAACATCCTGACTTGCTCGTCGCTCCAAACTTCATTGGTGACGCTAAGTCCCTCCAGGGTCCAGACGCTGATGAAATTGCCCAAGAACGTATTATTGCCGTTACAAAATGGTTTATCTCCACGCTTCGTTCCCAGTACTGCTCCAGAAACGAATCCATGGGTTCTGAAAAGAAGCCACTCAACCCATTCCTCGGTGAGCTCTTCCTCGGTAAATGGAATGATAGTACCAAAGAACAGAACTTGGGTGAAACCATCCTTCTTTCCGAACAGGTGTCACATCACCCACCAGTTACCGCATATGCCATCTTCAACGACAAGAACAACGTTCAACTTCAAGGTTATAACGGTATCAGAGCTTCCATTTCCACCGCATCCATTAATGTGAAGCAGTATGGTCACGCCATTTTGGAGTTTAAGGATCTTGGAGAGTCTTATCTCATCACACTACCACCTCTTCACATTGAAGGTTTACTCGTTGCCTCACCATTTGTTGAATTGGAGGGCAAATCAATCATTCAGTCTTCTTCCGGTTACGTTTCCGTTATTAACTATACTGGCAGAGGATACTTCTCTGGTAAGAAGAACTCTTTTAAGGCTAGAATCTTTAAGGACTTTGCCGCTTCTCAAACTAAGGAGGATGCTCTTTACACCATTTCTGGACAATGGTCTGGTAAGTCACACATCTACCCTGGTTCCTCAACTACAAAGAGTGATGGTACCTTGTTCTACGATGCTCAGGCCAAGAACCCAGAACATCTCCTTGTGAAGCCATTTGAGGCTCAACATGAACTGGAAACAAGAAAAGCCTGGAAACCAGTCGCAGATGCCATCAAGGTTGGAAACTACGATTTGATTCATCAAGAGAAGACCAAGATTGAAGTTGCTCAGCGTGAGTTGAGAAAGAAAGAACAGGACCTCGGTATGAAATGGGAGACTCGTTGGTTTGATGAAGTCGATTTGGAGAAGGCTGCTCCAGGCTCCGATCCATTCATTGGTCTTGCCGCTTTGTGCAATTTGTCAAGAAGGAACGTGTCTAGTGGTACCCATGTTGGTGAGAAGGATGACAAGAAGGAAGCTTCTACAGAGCACTGGAGATTTGATAGACAGAAGTGGAATAATGAGACTGAGATCAAGGTTGAATAAATCTTTCATCCTTGAATGTGTTGGTTTTTTTGTCTTGCCCCTTTTTTTTGTCTTTTGGTTTATCAGGTTGCTCCTCTTGATGTCAACTCTCTCTTTGTCATGAACTCCTCATTTTACATGGTGATACACATTTTCAAACTCTGTTGTTAATTCGTTTTTATCCTTTGAGTTTAATTGACCCTTTTTTACAGATCCGAGTACACATTATCTTAATTGACTTATCTAATAGCACGTTACACGAGTAGTTATAGGTCATAATGACCGAGTCTAAGGGGTCCTACATAACTTCGCAGTTCATCAGGTGAAGGCACGGCTATGACAATCGCAAAACAATTTTAAAAAGTGGGATGAAACTTCATCGCCAAAATTTAAAAGAGAGGTTGATTGAATGAAAACTTGTCAGATTGCCATTTGCGCCCACCCAATCGAGTCCCTCCCGAAGGAGTACACACGACGGGTCGAGATCATCGCTCCTTTAAAACAATGCACCAGGAAACAGAACAACAACCAGTTCCAAAAGGAACAGAAGGTCTCCCGAATCCCTTAATGGTAACAATGTGTAACAAAAGGCAAAATTATTGTAGATGACCAAACCGCAAGGGGTTGTGGACAAGCTAAATAAAAACCTCACTCTAGGGCACAAAGGCTGCAGCTCATCAACCAAGTTGGATTCAGTGGCTCTTTAGAAGAGTCAAAGAGGGACGTTCTCTATAGAAATGATCCTACTGTGGGAAAAGTAGTTAGTAGCTGTTCTCTCAGAATCCAAACCTTTAGGGGGTAAAACTTACTGAAGTACGTCGACGAAGAAGGGAAACATGAACAAACTGAGAAAGAACAACGGGGGATCCAACCCTTTTATACTTTTGGGGCGCCCCAGAGCGCGAACGAAAATTTCTGCTGGCGCGGCGAAAAAGAAACGTGAACTTGTTAGGGCTGCCGCGTTTTCTTTGAGGGCACCCTCTAGGGCTTGCAAGCTGATCATGTGACTTTCAAGAATGATAGGGTTTTCTGTGACTGTTTACTTCCGCGAAAATGAGCGCGAAAATGTTCAGATGTTTTCCAGCTTCTCCAACTGCGGTTTTCGCGCCCCCCGTTGCGTTGGCAACAAGCTCGCAAAACACCTGAACACCTCATACAAACTATCGCGCTTCGCTCACGGTTCGCGGCCCACTCACACTTTTTCACAACCAAATTTCCAACTCTTCAACACAGGGAAGGAGCACCTAAATCTTCATCCAACGATCAAGAAAGAAAAGTCACAATGGCCGAATCCCACAGATGTATGTGATTATACCAAACACAAGAGAGAACTATTGAAATGTTAAATTTGGAGACCTCCCCTGAGAACCGTACAAGATTGCCCGCTAAAGAAGAGCCCAACCTCAAAGCCCACGATCCATGATGTATCAAGCTATTCTCCCTCAGGATGAATGAAAGAGAACGAGGATGTTGCATTTTATGAATCATATCAGACAAACATTGACGTTTTATCAAAAGGAGCTTTTTACATGTCCGTTCTGAAAGACTTTGTGAAGGCAATCAAAGACCAAAACAAGAGCCAGCCTTCAAGCACTCTAGGACCCAGACCTTTACAAATAGCATCACTAAACGAGGAGCTACATATTTCACGACACCATGTTTTGTTGCATTCTTTTTTTCCACATTCCCAGTATCCTCTTCCATGACGACATTTCAAAGTTTCTCTCTGTTTTTTTTTTTTCTGGACCAGTTATACTAACATTCTATCCAGTGTACGTGAAAGGCAAGCACGTCTCTTACCAGAGATCCAAGTCTGTCACCAACCCAAACGTCTCTTTGGTCAAGATTGAGGGTGTTTCCACCCCAGAGGAGGCTAAGTTCTACTTGGGTAAGCGTGTCGCTTACGTCTACAGAGCTTCCAAGGAGATCAGAGGTTCCAAGATCAGAGTCATCTGGGGTAAGATCACCAGAACTCACGGTAACTCTGGTGCCGTCAGAGCTAACTTCAAGTCCAACTTGCCAGCTAAGACTTTCGGTGCTTCCGTCAGAATCTTTTTGTACCCATCTAACATCTAAGTTTGGGAATTTGCATGAAAGTTTATGTTGTGTTTCCGGTTCTTTCTTAAAAATATAATGGTTTATTCTGTTCTTTTGGAAAACCTCTTTCTTTTGTATTTCTTTAAGGGAGTTACTATGGGGCATGACCCGAAGTGAAGTTTTGTTACGTCTTACCTGTCTACCTACTATCCACCACTGCCATTTTGTACACCTACTTTTCCCCCACCCCCGCTAAAAACATCTAAACCATAGTGAATACAATGGGTAATCTTTATGTATAATAACTGGTTCTTGAACGGACTTGTAGTGCATCTTTTCTAGTTCCTAGTGCTTTTGTTTTGAACCTCGCCTTCTTAGTAAAAGGGCATAGAGGCGGCGTAATAACACCAACAAAGAACCATTATGAAGGTACAAAAGCGATATATACCAAAAGGCTGTCATTATTAATGTACATACCAAGTTTCAACTCAATTAAAGACATTTTTACTAACAAAACATCCCAAACATTCCCTCTCACACACTACACACTAAAGACCAATCAATGAAGCCGCGAAAATCATGGCGTCCCCACTTCGTCTCCACAATTCTCAGGCGACTCCTCTCCCTTTCAACAAGCAAAACATCAACAAAACAAAGAACAAGGCAGCGCCTCCATTAGAAACAACATTACACAATGATTCCATTTGAGGGTCTTATGCCATGGGGCATCATGCTCGTCATGCTCACTGCTGGTGGTACTATTGTGGCTGAGTCCAAGTTCACTTTCGCCAACGACAAGAAGAGACCACGCTATGCCCTTGATCAGTTCCAGAGACAGATGATGGAACGTGATTTCAGACTCACTGGAAAGTATAGAGTGCAGTCCGATGAAGCTGTTGCTCCAGAGGCTTTCAAGACTAATGGTATTTGGAAGCTCGAGAAGATGAGTTGGTGGAAGGATTAAGCGGACTTCTATGAAAGGAGAACGATGCACTAACTCTGTATTTTTGATGCGATGGGTCTCATCGTTCAGCATATTTATTATTTATTTATTGGATTCAATGGGGTATTAGCCCTTGATCCGTTATTTATTCGATACACAACTGAAGTTGGACACAGATAAGCCTATGTAGGACTCTACACAGATCCGAAGTACTTAACCAGAACAAATTTGCTACAAAATTGCGATCAAATAACACATTAAAAGTCGTATTTTAGATAAGTAAACGAGGGTGCAAAGGGTTATTAGTGAGACTGGTGTGATATAGTATCATTAAACAAAAAAAATGTGTGGATCTCAAAACGAAACATCCATGCAAACGGGGTATCTCTCATTTCTGTAGTTTGGATGAGTGTATGCGATCGAGAGTTCATTATAGCCGCAAATGGTAGCAACAAGATATAAAAGTGCACAAAGAAAAGGAATAAAAAAAAAAACATAAACAAAAAGTGATGCATGCGTGACATGAAAGAATTGAACATAAAAAGCGTCTTCGGTAAGTCTGTGGTTTATCTGGAGCGAGTAGATAGCGGGACAACAACATAAAAAATCAAAGCAAACAACATAGCCCAGGAATCTGAATACCAAACGTAACGTGGAGAAAACCAAAAACTAAAATGCATCAAGAGAAGAAATTTTCAAGCAAGGAAAATTTGGCGTAAAGATGAAATGGTGAGGGTGGGATGGTATGGACAGGACTTGAAGATCAACCAATACGCATACTTCTTCTCTTGAAGAAGTCCATGACCTTCTTTGCAGTAGATGGCTCCTTCTTCTGATCAAAGCTGGTGTAGACAATGACTGACCCCTTCTTCTTAGGGATCTGGGAATATCTCTTCTGAATATTATCCACATTAGATGGCTCAAGAACCTTCTTCTTTTGAGACTTTACTCTTTGAGACTCCAATGACGTCGAAGACTTGGACTCTGGTTGAGAGCTGTAGAATCCCAAGAAGCTGAATCTCTTTTTGTTTGCAGAAGGTGAATCAGCATGCTTAGAAGAAGATGGGACTCTCAACTGCTCCTGTGGAGACTGAACAGATGTGTTCTTCGTGAGAGTGGAGTGAGCAGATGGCTTGGACACTGAAGAATGAACACTGGAAGCGCGTGAAGCCTTTGGTAATGTCTCGCTTGGTGACTCAGTCTGCTTATCAGCAGAAGAAGAAGATCCAAAGAGTTTGTCAAACACCATCTCAGCAGCAATAACAGCAGAGTATCTGTTAGCCTTCTTGTTGGCCTTCTCACGAGCTTCATCAACCTTCTCATCCCTATCTGAGTTGTCAATCTTGTTCTCCTTGTCCTCGTCTTCCTTTCCTGATGATAACTGAGGCTCAAGTCTCGTTGGTGAAGAGTTCATGTATGTCTTCGCTGTCAGCAGAGTTGGAGACTTAGGAGTGATGATGCCACCTTCGGCCAATGCCAGATCAACGTGAGGTTGGCTGATCTTACTGTTTCCCATTGAACCAATGGATGTTGTGGAATCCGATCTTGTGAAAGGACTTGAGCCAGCTTGTGGCAATTGGAAGTCCAAGTTGTTTGTGTCCTGAGTACTGTACAATCCTGGATGGTAGGAAGTTGGTCTTGGCTTTCTTGGTGCGCCAGGCAGCTTCTGGTTTGGATTTGGCTGGTGATAATTGTTGGAGTTGGTTGGGATCTTTGGTACAACAAACATTGGAGATTTCTTTGCTGGTGACTCTTCAATAGCTGTACTGATGAGTGGTTCCTTAGCCATTGTTGAGATACCAGTGTGCGTCGTGGATCTTGGAACACCTTGGCTGACCAATCCTGACTTCATGCCGTTAGAGTTGACACGGCCATTCTCGTTAGCATTGAAAGAGGTAGACTGTGGCACGTGGTGTCTGATCTCATCAGCATCGACGACAGCTTGCAAAGCCATAGATGCGGAACTGTAAGACTGGACAGATCCACTTCTCTTGTGGCCTCTTGGGCTGAACTTGGCCTGTTCACTGATGGAAGTGGATGATGTAGATGAAGGAATGGCAATAGCATGGCTTGAAGAAGTCTGTGGTGGAAGTGGAGATGCAAAGAATGTAGGAGCCTGAGCATTGTGGCTGTGAAGAGATGCTGAGGATGTGTCAATAAGAGAATATCTTCTGTAGTCGTTCTTGGCCATTGGACGCGTCTGTGGAGCAGAAGGAATGGAGCTCTCGTTGTTCTTGTCCCATTCCGAAGGTGTAACGGAAAGGAATGGAGCATGTGGGGCCAACCACTGGTGGCTCCTGATCTCTCTCAAATTGATTCTCTTCCTTGGGTTTGGCACAAGAATTCTTCTCAAAAGATCTCTAGGCATTGGTTCAACATACTCTGGGAATGTCAAAGGCGTTGATGTGATGTACTGGTACAATCTAGCAATATTGTCACCATCTGGGTTTTGAGGATCATCATCAAATGGCAAGTAACCTGCAAGCATGGCATAGAGAATGACACCACAGGACCAGATATCAACCTTCCTGGACTCATATGGTTCACTGGAAATAACAAGTTCTGGAGCAGCGTAGCATGGAGATCCACAAGATGTCTTCATAAGCTCATGACCCGGTGAAAAACTGTTAACAAAACCAAAGTCTGTGATTATGATGTTTTTATGCTTATCAAGCAACAGATTCTCTAACTTCAAATCTCTGTGGACAATACCCTTGGAATGCATGTAATGAACACCACTTACCAACTGGGCAAACAATCTGCAAGCCAGTGAGTCCTTGAGGTATCTATGCTGAAGAATGTAGTCAAAGAGTTCACCTCCTGAGGCGTACTCAAGCACAATTCCGATATATTTGTCATTTTGGAGCACTTCCTCAAGCTTGATGATGTTTGGATGAGAAAGTCTTTTTAGAGCATTGATCTCTCTGTGAACTTTTGATTCACGATCTGAGCCTCTTGGAATAGACTCGCGGCGGATGAATTTGATCGCCACTTGAGATGGCTGGGTGCCATCCTTACGCCAACCGAGCTTGACTTTACCAAATTCACCTTCTCCTAGTGTAGACCCAAGGATATATGAGCCGAATCTGATTTCTTTGTGTGGCTTGCGGGGCTTGTTCTGGAAGCTCTGACGGCGTCTTGTTGTAGATGTGTCACTCATTTGGAAGACACGTTTGTCTGTATGTATATGTGTGTGTAGGTGTGGGGTTGAGTGGAAGTGTGAAACTCCTGAGGGAAAGCAACAGACTTTGTAGACCTACCTCGGAGTGTATCAGGGGGTATAATATCAGCTCCTGTGAGCGTGAAGAGCTTGTGTTCCTGTGTGAGGCGAGGTGGTGGTGTTTGGAAGGGGGGCTGTTAATGATCTCCGCTGACAGGGAAAACTCTAAAACTGAATGAGGCCCTGTGAAACTCGGCAAGAGAAAAGAAATAAAGGAGTGTGTATGAGTAATGAGGATGGACAAGTTACGTCCTTGGATAAGTGTAGTGTGACTAGCAAGGAAGGTTTGCGAGCTTGCTGGAAGGCTCGGCGGTAGGTGCTAGCAGAGGGTGAATAACCGCTGCGGTTATCGGGATGGCTGAGAAAGAAGGTGTTAGTATGGTCTGAAAGGGGTGCCAAAAAAGACGCTTCTGAAGAACTGTATAGTATGGATCGAGGGTGATCTGGTATGTAGTCCCAAGATCCCAGTCGTAGGCAGCGCAATGGCAGTTTTGTCAGAGGCGTGGAGAAAGTGGACTCACTTGCTGTTGTTGCTGTCAGCTAGGCTCGTATGGAATGCCGTGGGCTGTGTGAAAACAACGAGAGGGAGAGTGGCCTGTGTGGGTAGAGGCTGTGGAAAGGAAAGACTATAGCGGTCAGTGCCCTTATCGCTGTGATGGGTGAGGAATGGGGGACGAGAGAGTGTGTGATGTGGATCGTAGAATGAGAACTCGACTTTGTTTATATTTTGTCGCCAGAAGAATTTTCGTTTGTTTACATTTCCCGATGCGGGCGCCGCGCCAGGCACGCCAGTTTCGCGGAATGAGCTGAATATCAACAAACATCAGCAACTCTCACAGACAACCGGAACAATGGTGGAGATCAGGAGAATGTCACCAGGGCTAAATAGCGGCCATTGTTCACAGTATGTGTGCCAGGTTATTGGTACCACCCTACGCGCTCTATTTAGTTAGGTTTGGCATAAGTAAAGCACTTTTTTCCCGCCACCGCACATTCCGCATAAACGTTAACTTTCAAGGCTCATGCACCACCGAGAATGCCATGCACTACGACTGAACTTCGATCACCAAGGAATGTAAACGGCATGTCGCTCAAGTTTCTCCGAGTAGACTGTCAGAAATCCCCACTTGCCCTTCTTGAGCCGCACCTGCATCCCTGTCACCTGAATCAACAGACCTGTCAACTGCCCAGGCTTCATAAGGTGGGGCAGCACTTAGGGCACCCTGACCGCAGATCCATTCCCCACGTTTCGCTGCCATCCACGATTCCAAGTCTCAAGCGACAGTCTGTCAATCCATCTTTGGATAAGAACGTTGATCACATTGCCAGATTTGGCTTTGTGTCTGGTGGGCCTGCCGTTCTACCGATTCGCCCCACGAACAGACGGCACCGGGTTCTAACAGTTTGGTGTGGGGATGAATTGAAGGAGGCTCACACTGTGTATCTGTTTGACCTTGTTTACTCGATGTTGTTTGCTTATCTTGTCTTCACGTAACTTTCGGCCTGGTTGCGAACATGTCACTCCCCGCGTCTCCCTTGTAGGTTGTAGGGCTGTGTTTAGGAGCTGCAGCTCGTTTCATCCTGGAGACAACCACTATAATCCTTGTCTCTCCCGCCAAGCTGGATCTCATCAAACACATAATATATGTGTCTATGAAGATTCACTTTTATTCTTATCTTTCAGGATCAATGTTAAGATGTTTCAACTCCGTTTTTTACCCGGATCAACAGGTAGCATGTTGTGCACGCACGGAAGCTTATAGCCGAGCGGAACTCCGGGGCAGGACTCATGCTTCTTGTCTGCCGGCGCCACAAGATCTACGAGAAGTCTGGATGAGGATAACTGCAGATATACCGATGGCGTTATCTATCCGTGCCATCCGTGTTTGGTCTTTTTGGAAAAAATAAACAAGACGGTTGCTATAAAAGCTGCAGTTGATGGCGTCAATGAGCATCATGTCTGTCATTTTGGTACCTCCCTCTGTCTATCACGGACGTGGCCTGGTGGACAAACCCGAAAGTGCTAAGATAAACCCGAACACCGCATTCTGCCGCCGTCTATCTGCCTGGCGGTTCGTACTTTGGACTTTCACATTGGATACTGTAACTAGCAAAATGCGCAATATTGAAGTTCACTCTTAGACTGAGTTTATAGGATATGTGCAGAAGTATAGTATTGGTGCAGCTCACCGTATCGCAGGCAACACTTGGTTTTCGATCCTGTGAGTGCAGCACACGCACGTCAGTGATATTCTGGGAGTAAGACGGGATCCAGAGGTGAACTACTGTGGAATAATATGCATTCCGAAAACTATCTTTTCCGCATTTAGAGACTCCCTGGATGATTTGCCCGGTGAGCGACGCTCAAACACTGGGCGAAGGTCCTTAGAGGATCTAGAAGGTAGTACTGTAGAGGTGTGTTTCCTTTATAGCTTACAGAGATTGATAAGCAAACCATATAGCAGTACCCAAGCTTATATATAGCCAAAACTTATAAGAGATCACCCACTAGTGCTGGATCTGCAGTGGGTTTCGAATCATCGACGCCGCCGGTACCTGCATAAGGAGATTTTCGATCCTCTATAATTAACCCAAAAAACATATTATGCACTTGAAATCAAGACTGAAGTGTGGAGAAATCTTTGGAGGTCCTAATGGTAGTATAAATAAGGCCATTTTTTTTAGAATCACGATTTTGCTCAAAAACAGCTATAGACGATTTGGGAGAAGGACTCGCTCTTTTTGGAGATTTTTAAAAAATTTCAAAAATTTGCTATTAGATGAGGCGTTTAGGTTCCAAAACAAGTATAATCATATTCTTCATGATCTTATTAGCCCAAACAAATTGTTAAACAATCGTTATCTCTGCGTGTTCCGCTGATAATTGAATTTATTATCACTTTTTTTGACCTGTGGGAATAAGGTGTATGTGCGGGTGTAACGCGAGGATTATACCCATACCCCCTACAAACGCTACAAAGACAATACTTGCTCATAACTTATGTACATGTTCATTCATAGCAACACCTCTGACAATTCTATACAATCAGAGCTGCAAATCAGCCAACTGGACAATACCAGAGCCGGTGAATCCATCAGCAGCCTTGTTCTCTGTGCTTGTCTGCAATGTTGAAACACCATTACTCTTAACGATTCTCTCCTTTGGCTTCTCGGTCTTAGCTCTAGCAATGGCATCAGTGAGAGTGTTCTTCTCCTTTGCAAGGTAACCTCTCTTATCCACTCTGGAGTAGTAGTGAATGTCTCTGAATTTTGTTGGACGAGCTGGCAATGGAACGTGACCACGCTCGAGGAAGTATTTCACTGGGTGGAGGTGTGCGTTCAATGACAGCTTGGAGAAGAATCTTGCTGTAAATTCACCACCTGCACGCTCAATAGCACGGATGGCTTCTGTGGAGGCACGGGAGGCTTCGATCTTGATTGGCAATGTGTAGTTCTCCTTTCCATCAGCAAGGATCTTGACTCCGTCTTTCAAAGCACCAGAGACAAGACCAATCTCCTTCATCTTCTTCATTGTGAGAACTTCTCCATCTGCGAGTTGAATACGTCCCTGGGAGTGAAATTCGATGATCTTGGACAGGTTGATCGTGACGAGTTCCTTAGCGTGAACTCTCTTGAAACCAACCTTTGGGAAGAGCTTAGTGATTGGTGTTTGACCACCCTCAAACCATGGCTTCACTGTACCACGAGCTTTCTGACCTTTTTGACCACGTCCAGAGGTCTTACCGTAGCCGGAAGATGGACCACGACCAACACGCTTGTGTGTCTTGGTGGAGTTTAATGATGGATGAAGACGGGACAGCAGTGACACAGAACGTTTCTGTGCAAATGCAGACGGCGTTGATGCCACACGCTGAACAAGTGATGTGAGGGAGAACATCTTTTTTGTGGTTATTAAACGGTTGTTGATGTGCTAAAAGGTTGGAAGTTGTTCATTCTTTGATGTTGATTGATGGCTTCGTCGAGATTTTTTTCATCGCGATTGTGATGTGGCGCGTACCATTTTTGTCTTCACTACGGACTGGGGAGCTTAGTTAGGAGTATGAAAAGTTTGATAGGAATATGTCGTAAAATAAGAATCATTATGCCATAAAAAGTAGTATCTATATCAACCCACTTGCTGTTCCAACACACTGGCGACTTGTTCGATAATGCGCTGCGTATACAGCGTGCTGGAGTTGCCCTTCACAATCTTGATCATCCCAAGACATTGCACAAGTGCTCTGCGCTCTTTCTCTTGCACAGGAGGTAACACGGGGTTCATTTCAACAACTG
The DNA here is from genome assembly GCA_030580135.1 of Petasospora easanensis. NCBI lineage: Eukaryota > Fungi > Ascomycota > Saccharomycetes > Phaffomycetales > Wickerhamomycetaceae > Petasospora > Petasospora easanensis. The sequence continues at coordinate 28,157 of JAKTSI010000012.1, read as the reverse complement.
GAATAACAACCGCATCTCTGAAACTTGTAAGAACCAACTTCTTTACGGAAGAGTTAGGAACGTCATGCCAATATCCCTTATGATGTTGGGTTAATGTCCCAGAGCCGTTCAGCTCATCATTCAGAGGTTCAAAGACAGCAAGAATGTAATGATATGCCGTGCCAAAGAACTTCTCCCAAGTCAGTGCAAGCCTCTGCAACGAATCAAGATCTCCTGGAAGCTTGGATTGCAAAACGTGTAGTTGATACTTTAGGAACTCTGTGAGTTCTCTAACCAGAGTTGGTGCAGCAACCCCACTATCAGAACGTAATTGAATCCAAGCCGATACGTTCCTGTTTACATCTTCAATTGGGACACGAAACTTCAGCCCTGGAGAATCAAATTCTGAGAATAATGGGGACAATTCTTTGGTGATTGATTGCCACGCGTTATCTCCAAGATGTTCCTTTTCCATCTGTGACATGTGTGATCTTTGGGCCAACGTACCCAAGATTGGGTTCTCTTGTCCATAATGTGTTGTATCAAATGAGTATAATGTAGCACCAGATCCCACGACTTTGGAATTTGATGCGGATGATGAGAGAACGTGGTTTCCGTGTGATTTCAAGAAACTTCCATGGTGATCAAGAGATGTATCAGTTTTGGAACGTGCTAGAGCCTCTTTTGTCTTTGTACGGGCAAACATCTTTGCTCTTGAGAATTTACCTTCTTTCTTGTGACCCATGACGGGACTTAGGCCAGCACTAGTGACGGAATTGCTTCCTGTTGGCGACGCGCCCATAGTCTCTGACTGTGGAATAATGGGCGTGAACCCAACGTTGGAAAGGGTATGTGTGATAGAGTTGACTGTTGATGAAGACCCATTCCGATTGAGATAAGTGAATGAAGGAGGTCCTGTGATGGTATTTGACCGCGATGAGTTCGTCTGAGGAAGCAGAGATGGCGCATGTAGGGATGCCGGGCTCTTCACCTCTTCGTCATAACCCGTTCGTGTGTGTGTGAATGTGATTGTGTTGGCAAGGGTAGACGTGCTCCTCTTCCTGTTAAGTCTGCTATCCATATTGGGCTGGATTTGTGCCCGTTTGCGGCTGTTTGCTGTTGTTGTTTGAGTGTCAAGTTGGTGAAGTTTCCCCAGATCAACTTTCGCCTTTCGCGCGTTCGGCTACACTGTACAGAGATCATGAACGTTCATTAACTAAAAAGAGGCTCCTTCACAGACAAAGAGCCTCTCTTCATACTTTTTACACCAATTGACAACAGCACGTGCACTTCCTACAAGAACTTCCTTTCTAGCAGTGCCACTGGTGATGAGATAGACCTCATAGTTAGGCGTGGACCATGCAATTCCCGCTAAGGACGGCGTGCCAGGGCTCGAGGAGGCCCACTTGTAATAAGACACACTGATCTTGTTTGCAGAGTTCACGGAAGAATGTAGTGAGAGGTAATGCGAATGGAGCTGTCTTGGTTCGGTCTGTGTGGGCATCACATACTGAAGATGCCTCTTGGATTTGTAGATGAAGTGGTAGACCAACGGAGCAGGGATATCTGCAGTACTGAGCCCGCATGCCAACGAGGTGTTGATCCTGTCAAAATGCTTGTGTCTTTCAAGGTCTGCACACATTTTCTGTGCTGATTCTCTTACTGTGAAGAAGGAATTCTTGTCTGCACTAACGAGAAGGAGAGATACATCACCAACGTGCTTGACAAAGACATGAAGGAATCCATTCGGGTTAAACTTTGGCAAACAGATAGGAAGCCAGAGCTCTTCCTCTCCTGTGTTTCCACGAGATTGATTTGCAACTGTCAAGAATAAAATCTGGAGATCTGTAGTGTGTAATGTGTGACTTCTTGGACGAAGAACAGTGATGAGTTTCCCACCTGGTGCTAAGAGGAGACCATAGAGGACTTCTCTCACTCGATGTTTGAGCATGATACGATTGATCTTGGCACGTGTGGATTTGCGAATGTTAACACTTTGAAGAGCTCCAAGAAGAATTCCAGGATCAAAACGAGCCATTGAACGACAGAGGAAGTCCAAACCTGATACACATGCTCTTCCGAGGTGTTTTCCCAAGTCAAATCCCTCCTTGTTCTGAAATGATCTCACAATATGAGGTTTACTGAATGTGGATAACAATAAGCTGTGAAGAAGATCCAATTGGTTCAATAAATCCGATTCTTTTTCCTTCAGTTTGGACACAGCAACGAGAATCAAAGGAGAACGATCAAGGACGGTAAACCTCGTGGATCCAGCCACGAAGGACTTCAATTCAAGACCATCCAAGGCAAATGAACTCACAAGTGTCTGAATAACACCTCCATCTGTCACAAAGCGGTTTACATCATCCTCATCTCCATTAGTATCAGCCATGGAATAGATCGGTTTCCCCGCGGCACTTAGAACAAAGTACTGTTTTGCCTTTCTCATCTCTTTCTGCTCCTGCTCATTAGCTTCCCATAAAACACCATTGGAATCACCCAGCATCTCACCCAGTCTATCAGCGAATGCCAATCCGTGGTCATCGTCATCATCATCACTGAATATTGTCAGAGTTGGGTTGGTACGAACAGTCCATGAATCAGAATCACCTCTCATTCCGCGGAGGTCCAGGCTTGAAAGCCCAGCGTAGATACTGCCATTATCACCAACAGTAGGGCTTAGACTTGCACTTGCCAATGAGAGTTCTGTAGTTGGTTGTGCCTGCAGTTCTGAGATTTTGATGCTTTTAGTTGCAGACCCGATTGTCAGTTGTGAGAGGGACGGCTTCTTCTGGAGATATGAAGGCCGAGGCGGTGTATGTGGCGGTGGAGTCACCTCACGGCTCGAGCTTCGTGATTCTGGCCTCATGTGTAGATGAAACCTGTAAGTTTAGTACAAATAAGTGGGTCCTTTACCCTCTAATTGCGGTCTATTTATGGTGTTTATAGCAGCCTACACACTCGCGTCTTGTGTAGCTTTTTGATTTCGGGTGTGGCGCATACCAAAAAAAGACCTGGGCCTAAAGGTCAAACATCTACAGAGCAATTAATGTATCATAACGTTCATTCATATATCTTTAAAGGCATTCATGCATCAGCCAGTTTACTCCAGTTTAGTTTGGCTTCCTTGAAGATTCTCTTGAGCCTCTTGCGGTCCAAACATGTGGCTCTAAACTCCAGCATAATCTTCTGGGAGTCAAGCACAAAACTTGGCTGAGCACTAGCAGAACTGACATTGACATTGACTCTTGAGATGTGAGTGTTATTTGGTGCAAGGAACAAGTCACCTGTGTCCCTGATCTCAGCAATGTAAGCACCTGTTTTGTGAATGTACTGAGCATACTTGAACTCTGGCTTTCCCCACGAATACAGGATGTCAAACTCGTTGTCATTCTGGAAGAAAAGTGAGGCCCTGTTGTCCATTAAGAAACCAGAGAACTCCAAGAGGTAGATGTGATAATAGAACTTACTCTTAGTCATGATCTCCGGATCATTGAAGTCACTGTCCTCCCATGGATTGATAGCCAACTTCACATCGACAAATGAATGGAATGGGTTTAGACGAGGGATTTCACACAATTCGTTCCATGGGGTCTCAACAAGTTTCAAACCATATCTCTCACACATTCTGGACCAACCATTGATGGCATCTTCAATCAACTTTGGAGTGGCTGTTAGCCATTCTAGACGGATGTGGAAACAGTGGTTTGGGTTGTGAACAGTATCGTAATGTACTCTCATAACCTCTCTTCTGTAGGAGTTGCCGTTTGTGTCCAAGTCAAATCTGATGGATCTTGAAAGTGTGAAAGAACGGTCGTCAGCAGCTGGAGCCATGACAGGAGTCAATGGATGGAAATTGAAGGTCGAGTATGAATTCGAGTTCGAATTGGAATGAATAGAGCCTTCTCTTGATTTCTTGGCCTCATCATCACCGCTCTCCTCTGGTGTAGGAGTGTATGACATGCGGTAGAAGTAGTGACCATCCAAGAATTTGTGACGGTTCTCAACATGAACAAACAAACCTTGATCCATAAGCTGGTTTCCAAATGAAACTGCTTCCTCTCTGGTATTGATATCACTGACGCTGTCCAATAGCCAGTTGACAAGATCCAGACCTCTGAAACAATCCTCGTGCACCTTCCAATGCCATTTACGATCACTCAATTTGATACCCTTTGGCCCAACCAAAACTCTAGCAATGTCATCCAAGGAAGAGCCCTTTGAAAGCATACCACTTGCAGAAGATTGGGACTGCATATGACTTCTTGATGGGAAGTGAGACAATGGAGAAACCTGATCATCGGATTGTTCCTTAAGGAAGGAGATCAAATCACCAGTGTAGAAGTTGATCTCAGGGAAAATTTCCTCCTTCTTGGATTTCATTCTCTTTCCCTCGGGGTTGAAAGCACCACGGTGCAAAGTAACAATGAGACGACGGAGGCCTTCAACTCTGATTTCTTCAGCCGATAACACATCCTGTTTGTCATTACCAGTAGTCATAAAGGTACTCTTCGGAATATCTGTAGGAAGAAGAACGAACTTCATTCTGTTCAACGTCTTTTTGTCGAAGAAGTCGTCATCATCGTCATAACCCGCAAGCTTCTGATCAAAGGCATTCCACTTGAAAGTACGTGGCTTGACAACCACTGGATCAGGATCATATGGATGGAAATGAGTTTGGTATCTTGTCTTGATCATAACTCTGTTGAAACTATCACGGTAAAACTCTTCCTGGTTCATTCTGTTGTATCTCTGAACATTAATGGTTCCATCGTAGTCACAAAGGATTCGATGAATCTCTTCATCAAGGGAAAGGTAGACCCTCATACCCGTCAAGTCACGAGTCTGTGGCAAGTCCTTCATCAACAGAGAAGTATCAGTTTCAACTTTTTCAACCTTTGGTCCATAGCAAATTTGGAATCCAACCATCAATCTCAAGTACACCATATCTCTCATCAAGTCACTTGCAGTCATGTATCTCTCGCGTTCCGCACTGAGTGTCACCATGTGTGTTTGGAAGGTGAAATTAGAAGCAAAGTCTTCCGGCGATGGGAATATTGGAGTAGTCACAGGTAACTCTGATGGAGTTGCCAAAGAACGCCACTTGATGGTTCTTCTGCGAACCTTCTCTGGGAACACATCTTGCCATTTACCAACACTGAGTGCTTTCAAAACCTCTGGAGTGAGATGTTTTGAAGGGTTCTCAATCTCAGTCCACATGACGTTCTTCAAGGCATCAGCAGCAGTGACCTTTTGCTGTACTTGTTCTGGGTGTGCCTGTGACTGCTGAGACTGAAGTTGATGAGAAGGAGATGGAGTAGGTTTGGAACTCTTTCCCAGAAGTGGTAAATGAGTACTTGAAGGGATTCTTGCTTTCAGAGAAGGAGATGTATCTGGTTTCTTACCAATTTGTTGAAGAGAAAGCAGTGCACTTTGGGAGATACTGAAGACAGGAGACGAAGTGGTACGCTCAGCCTTTGCCTTGACTGGCGTGTGTGTAGTAACCTTCCAGAATAACGACGTAGTTGACTCCTTCTTTTTTGGATGAAGTTGAATCTCTGCTCTTGAAATATCCGGATTGAATACGTTCTTGTCGTATTCCTCCATTACTTCCATAACTGTTGACCCATGAGATTGTTTAGGCAAGTGCTGCACAGTAACCGTACTCATCTCATTCTCCATGATTCCCATCATCTGCAGTTCATAAATCTTACAACGAGGGATCCATTGATTGTTTCTGAATCTTTCTTCAGTCCAGTATGAGACATCTAACCAGCCAGGAATACAGTGATGGAGTTGGCCCGAATGATCCCTATATCTGAACAACGGCGTGACGTGGAGTGGTGGTTGCGCCATACACAGAATGTCGACAGAAATTTCAGAATTGAAAATTCTTTTACTTGTATCCAGAAGATCATCATACTCAACGTCAAATAGACCATTTCCAGCACTGACAACAATGAAATGTGTGGTTGTGTGTCTGAGATCAGGATCTCTGAACTTGTCAACGACAAGCGTGGTAGCCAAGTTGATGGTGTTCAAGATGTCAGATTTGATTGTAGGAACAAATCTTGGAGTAGATGTGACATCCTTATCTTCCTTGATTTGGTGAGAGATAATCTCTTTTCTGAAGTTGGCAAACTCATATCTGAGGGAAATCATGATCTCATTCCAATGAACGATATTCACCTGATCAACCACAACTCTGTAAAAGTCCTTAGTGTTTGAAGGACGTTGACCCTCTTTGAGATCAGTCCAGCTGCTCTCAGATACATCAACATTTGCAGCGAATACAATGGTGATCAAATGATGAGTTCCCTGGTCTCTCCATTTTTTGAAGATAGTTGGGAAGAGAGAACTGACGAACTTGTGGAACATAACTTCTCCATCTTCTTGGAAGTGATACATCTCTTCGGTAATTTGAATGAGGAACACAAGACGAGCAGACTCTGAGCGGAACACAACCTTTGTGTTCTTACCAATGAATGAAGAAAAAACCTTTGTTCCATTTCTGTAGATTGCACTAACATTTCCTCTTATTGTGTCGAAGAAAGTCAACCTCTGTGATCTGTAAATGCAAGAATTTTTCATAGATGATGCCAATGTCCACATATCTCCACGAGAGAGATAAATATCCCTAATGAGAATCTCAACAACGTCAGCCTCAACCTCCTCCTTACGTTTTAGCCGTACGGTGACTGGCCCTCTTGTGGATAATCCCAAGAGTTGCTGTAGAGGCCCAGAAAGTATACTAACTTGGGTAGTCTTTGAACGTCGAAGAAGCTCATCATTCATGTTTCGTACCACGAAGAGTAACTTCTTAGAGGATCTGCCGCCTTGAAGCTCAGGTTGTAGTTCTGCAACATCACCTTCTTTGGAGCCAGGCAGTTGGGACATGTCGATCATCACGGGCTCCACTGAGGTACGAGTATCATGATACGCAGCAGATAATGTCACTGGGACATCAGTATAATCAACTTGTGGTGACGGTTCGACTGGTTGTGTGTGCTGACTCTGGTGTCTGGAGAGCAGTTGGCGCCGTGAAGGAGCAGGCGCGTTGCTCTCAATCGTTAGCGCCTTGTCCTTATCGCGCCTGACCGTCAGCGTCAGGACATTGGAACGCATTGTGTTTGATGACATTGCGGCTGTGTCCCTTTGAAGGGTCTTTTGCTGTTGTTAGTGGCGGTTCTTTGTCTTGTTGGTGGGGTTCACAAACGGAGGTCTAACCTTTCTGTTGTAGATCAAACAAGTTCGCGAACATTCGCGCACTCCAAAAAAATTTCGAGAGCTCATCTCTTCTCTCTATCTCTCCACAGGGAGTACATTAGGTAGAGGAATTAACGTCTTACAATGAGCCAGACACAAGTTGACGATAACCTCGATAAGAAGACACTCTTTGTGCGCTCCCTGCCGTTTGAAGCGACATCTGAGGAGCTCTCAGACTACTTCTCACAGTTCGCTCCAGTCAAGCATGCCGTCGTTGTCAATGATAATGAAGGTAACTCCAGAGGTTTCGGTTTCGTCTCTTTTGCCATGGATGAAGATACAGTATCTGCTTTGGAGCAGTCTAAGAAGACCAAATTCAAAGATCGTCTCCTAAGAGTCGACGTTGCCAAGAGAAGAGACCGTAAGGAAACTGCAAGAGAAAGAACCACAATCCCAGAGAAGAAGGAGGTGGTGGAAAAGAGAAAACCAAGACTTATTATCAGAAACATGCCATGGTCTGTTCGTGATGCATCACAGTTGAAGAAGATCTTCAACAGATTTGGTGCTGTTGCCGAGGCCTATATACCAAAGAAGAAAGACGGAAAGATGTCCGGTTTCGCATTTGTGACAATGAAGAAGGTTGCAGGCGCTGAGGCTGCCATCAAGGGCTCTGAGGGTCTCAAGATTGGAGGTAGAGAAGTTGCTGTGGATTTCGCCTTGGAAAAGTCTAAGTGGTTGGAGTACAAGGAAGATCACGCTGACGAGCTTGAAGAAGATGATGACGAAGAGGAAGACGACGAAGAGGGCGAGACCTCAGACATCGATGAGGAGGATATCAAGCAGGAGGCTAATGACCAGGATAGCAATGATGCTGATGTTGCCAACGAAGAGAGTGATGACAGTGATATTGACCTTGATAGTGATGAGGAGATCAGCGAGGAGGAAGAGGAGAAGGAAGTGCAGAGACCAAAGAAGAACAAACAAGAGCAGTATTCTCTCTTTGTTCGTAACATTCCATATGACACAGAAGCTGATGCCCTTAAAGAGCACTTTTCACAATTTGGTGATGTCAAATATGCACTTCCCGTTGTGGACAAGGAGACTGGACAGGCCAAGGGTACAGCTTTCGTTGCTTTCTTCAAGGAGGATGCTTACAAGAAATGTCTTGACAGTGCCCCAGAATCATCTACAACTTCCATGCTGATCTCTGATGATGTTTCTCCAGCATACGTCTTTGAAGGACGTATTCTCTCTATCACACCTACTGTTAACAGAGAAAATGCCGCCAGACTCCAAGAGAAGAACGCACAAAAGAGAAGTGAGCTTTTAGGAAAGGCTCCAGGCGAGAAGGATCGACGTAACATGTACTTGCTTAACGAAGGTCGTATTACTGAACACTCTAAACTTGCTGCTAAGCTTAAGAAGTCCGATTTGGAAATCAGAGAGAAGTCTTATAAGCTCAGAGTTCAGCAGTTGAACAAGAACCCATCATTGCATTTGTCCATGACCAGATTGGCTATCAGAAACTTGCCTAGAGCCATGACTGCTAAGGCATTGAAGGCTCTTGGTCGTAAGGCCGTTGTTGAGTTTGCTACTGAGGTCAAGAAGGGAACAAGACAACCATTGTCCAAGGAGGAAGTCATCAGATCTGTTAAGGAGAAGGAGAGATGGCTCGATGGTGAAGAAGAGTCTAAGAGATCCAAGAAGCAGGGTGTTGTGAGACAGGCCAAGATTATCATGGAGGTTAAGAACTCTGGTGATGCTGGTCGTTCAAGAGGTTATGGTTTCCTCGAGTTTAGAGATCACAAGTCCGCCTTGATGGGTTTGAGATGGCTTAATGCCCACGAGGTCACAAACAAGGAGCTTCTTGAAGGTCTTGATGAGGAGGAACAGAAGCTTGTCTTGTCAGATGGCCCAATCTCAAAGAGAAACCTTGTCGTTGAGTTTGCTATAGAGCACGCAGATGTTGTTAAGAGAAGAAGAGAAAAGATGGCACAGGCCAAGAAGTCTTCTCAGGAAAACAAGAGAAAGAGAAACGGCGAAGAAGAGGAAGGTGAAGGTGAACAAGATAAGGACGAGAAGCCAAAGTCCAAGAAGCAGAAGAAGGGTAAGGCTCCAAAGAAGCAAGGTAACACCGCCAAGGGACCACAAGTTGGTAAGAAAAAGGATGAGAAGAAGGATGCTCCATCTAAGTCTGGCTTAGATGATGAGACAAAGAAGTTGATTGGTCTTAAACGTAAGAGAAGACAACAGAAGAAGGGTGGAAAGTGAACTAAAAGGAAAGAACCATTTTGCATATTGCAGTTTCAAGCTCATATATTTATACGGCCATTGATCTCATGAATTCTAATTGTTACGCATAAGTTTAAACTATTCTTACTGAAGTATTATTATTAGATCGTATTCATTAAGCTGTATCGTACGTACAAATTGTAGTGGCGTTAGTATAATGCTTGCGTTCGAACATGCAGTTTGGATTGTTTCATATTCTTAATGGCTTCTTGGAGGTCTCTTAGACAAGGACATAGTGTTCTCAACCCATCCCTCAGCTCCACCTTCCTGGACCAAGATCTCATACACGTTTGAACTTCTCTTTGTATCTTTCTGGTATCCAATGATGGCTGCATTTCTTGTAGATGGAATACGAAGCATCTCACGCTCCACTTTCCAACCAACTTGTTTAGCCAAGTCTTCAACGTGGTCAACGAGAGCGGCGTAAGTTGATGAAGCACCGACGGCACTACCATTAGCGTTATGACCCTGGCTGTGACGTCTTCTTGGTTGGTATCTGACACGGGCACCAGAAAGGGCATGGGAACAACATGGAATGACCAAGAATGGATATCCAAGAAGTGGGATCCAGCATGTGAGCTCATCCGAATGGTTACCAATTATGAAAGTGTTCTTTGGGAACTGTGCCGTATTCACATTTGGAGATCTGAGGAGTGTAGCTGAAGAGTAGTAAGCAACAACTGGAACATCACCACCGTTATTGATTGGGACCTGGAAAATACGCCCGTTATCACTGATGTGTGGTGCCAGTGTTTTCACTGCTGGGTGTGGTCTGAGAAGAACAGATGGGATGACGACTTGTTCTTTGAGACGGGATTGAACGTCTTCAGGATATGTTTTCCATGATTTTCTTGCACGAGCATCAATACCAACACCTCTATATCCCTCTGAGATGAGGATATGAACAAGAAGTCCGTTTCCACAACCCAGGTCACGGAACTCAAACTCGTTCTTTTCCTTATAGATCTTAGACCACAATTCGATCAAGAATGCTGCAATAGCAATATCTTCAAACACATGCTTACGAGGATCTGTTGATTCCACCCATCCATCAACGAGTTGTTTCGAATACTTCTTCTTCAGGGCAATGTATCTATCTTGGAATGACACCTTGGAGACGACGAGATCGTGTTTCACACGCTTCTGGTAACCGGCCATGGACCCAGTGGAATGCTTCTTTGCTGTTTGAAGAAGTCTGAAAGCAATACGGATATCTCTGTCTGATGAGTCAAGTTCTCTGAAACGTGCAATAGTTGATGGATCCTGGTAATCGAATGGAAGGTAATGTAGGGAAAGGGTGCCCTTTCTGAAGAGGATACCAACAGCCTGGACACCAGGGAGGTAGAATGGACAATCTTCTTTGCTTTCAATATGAGGGTTGTACACGACCAATGTGGAGTCGTATGTAGTTGAGTCTGAATCGTCTTTCAGGGCCAAAATCAGACATGTTTGATTGATAATGCAGTCCTTGAAAGGATTTCGTGGGATGATGCGTCGCACGATCTCAACTTTGGGTCTCCATGATGGCTCAAGAGGCACTTTCTTAAGCTCGATATCATCTAGTCCTTTCTCTAGGATGACTTCATCGTCATTTCCTGTTGGAATTTCTGGCCGCTGGTGAGCAAATTCGCTTTCGAACTTGTCAACAATAGGATCCTGATCTTCCGGGTAGGTGTACTTGTTCTCCAAGAGGATGTCTGCTCTCAAAATGACAGTGGAGTTAATGTTTGGCTGCTTAATGAGGTTCTGGAGGGCAGCTTCAAAGTGCTCAGTCTGGAAGGTGACATCAGACTGGAAGAGCCCCACCCAACTCGGACCCAAGAAAGAGGGAGAGTTGATGATGTTCGGCACCTCTGGCTGATGCTTATTGTTCTGGCGCTTGCGGGAGCTTTCTGGCATCTTTAGTGACGGTAATTCCAGCGGGGAAAAGGGCGGGAGGTAATGTGGATGTAGAGAAGCTAATAATTGCACTCTATCAGTAACAACAAAGAAAAAAACGCCAGTAATAAACACCCTTAAATCCACCAAACGAGTCCCATGTTTCTCATCTCCTTGTAAGTGAAAAAAAGTCAAGTTATGTGCTTACTTAATCAAGAACCCGGACACCACCACATGTGCCCCCAAGAACGCGAAAGTGACAGAAGGAGGCTTCCTCCAAGGCTGAGAATAGCCACCACCACCACCGAAATACGTGTCCAAGGCCCTTTGTTCCACATACAGTCATGGCCCAAGCATCACAGTACGTGTCTCCTCGAAAAAGATGCGGTTCAGTACTAACGCGATTGACAGGTTCCAGCAGCTCGAGAAGCTCGGAGAAGGTACCTATGCCACGGTCTATAAGGGCCGTAACAGGGCTACAGGAACCCTCGTGGCCCTCAAGGAGATCAATCTAGACTCGGAAGAAGGTACACCATCCACGGCCATCCGTGAGATTTCCCTTATGAAGGATTTGAAGCACAACAACATCATCAACCTCTACGATGTGATCCACACGGAGAACAAGTTAACACTCGTGTTCGAGTATCTGGACAAAGATCTCAAGAAATACATGGATACGCATGGACACAATGGCGCTTTGGATCCACCTGTAATCAAATCATTCATGTATCAATTACTTCAAGGAATTAACTTCTGTCACCAGAATAGAGTCCTCCACAGAGATTTGAAGCCACAGAACCTCTTGACAAATGCCAAAGGAGAACTCAAAATTGGTGATTTCGGTTTGGCCAGAGCCTTTGGTATCCCAGTTAACACATTCTCCAGTGAAGTCGTGACATTGTGGTACAGGGCACCAGATGTTCTGATGGGTTCCAGAAACTATTCTACATCAATTGATATGTGGTCCGCAGGGTGTATCCTTGCTGAGATGTTCATTGGAAGACCATTATTCCCAGGTGCATCCAATGAAGACCAGCTTATGAAAATATTCAAACTAATGGGAACTCCTAATGAACGCACATGGCCGGGCGTCTCTCAACTTCCGAACTACAGAGAGAACTTTGATATTTATATGCCTCAAGATCTCAGAACAATCATTCCAAACATCGACCCTCTTGCACTTAACCTCCTTACCAGCTTACTCCAAATGAGACCAGAAAGTCGTATTTCTGCCGCTCAAGCACTTCAACATCCTTGGTTTAATGAATATCATAATCAGTACAACAACGCACACATGGACCACCAGCAGCAACAACAGCAACATCAGCAGCAGCAACAAATGTACCAACAGCAACAGCAACAGCAACAGCAACAGCAACAACAACCAATTGCCCAGCCACAGCAACAGCAGTTCTATCAATAGATTTGTGGATAGAACTGACTGAATCTTTTCAATTCATTGATATACTTATCTCTTATCCACCACATTTGTGTGTTCTCTTTTTATTTTATGTACGCTCACTTTCAGTTTATCATGTTTCGTAACGTTCATTCAATTATCTATATATTTCACATTAAGCATCACGAAGGCCAGCCGTGATGGTACCCAAGATTTCATGACTTGGTGCACCTCCTCTTAGTTCAAGGAACCGTAAATGACCATGGTTTCTCTTTCTTGATAGAGCAATCCATAAGTTATCGTCATTCACCATAGAAGCCTCGTCTTCACATTTTGAGAGCAACCACTCCACTAGTTTCATATCATTGCGCTCAAATCCCGCAATAATAGGACGAGAGTCATTAATAGCAGCTGTCTCAGTGCATGCAAGAAGTCGTTCAAGTTGTGAGACATCGCACCCCTTATTCAATGCAGAGGTGAGTACACGCTCACCATCCATGAACTTCATAGATCTGTTGTGTAATTCTTCGATAATATGCAAATTTGTTTCATCAAATTCTCCAGAATAGAATTTCTCCGGGAAGTTTTGTGCCTTTTCCAACGCCAAATCAGATAATTCAAGCTCATCAATCTTCAATTCGGCTCGTTCCTTTGCAATCCTCTCAAACTCAATATTGATCTCATCTTCAGTAGCTTCAGCTCTTTTCAGAGCATCCAACATTCTCTTATTCAACTTATCGTAATACAAAATCAGCCTGTTCTTCTTCTCGGCAGCAATTGTCTCCTCAGAGAGCACAACATCAAAATTCACCTGTTCCAATGCTTCACCTGTGGCGAACCCATAGTTCAAAACTTGTATGTCAAGGGCATACCGTGTCTTGTGCTCCTTGTTCAAGTTGGGAAAATTGCTGTTAAGGTCATAAACATACTCCTGTAACATCTGTACCCGGAGAGCTCTGGTTGGAGTGAGTTCATGATTCAGCTGTTTGCAAACGAATGGAAGGCTATTGAGACCTGCAAAGATGAATACCTTGTGAATTATCTCCACAGGAAGCTTCTCAAGAATAGACCTCGGGATAACTGGTTCAGGAGTAGGAGTTCTTTCCTTCACAACGCGTGCCTCAGTCATTTCAGCGCGCGTTGTAGGTGGAGACAGGGAGGCTCTTGCTCTTTTAACGCGTACATTTTCCCTGTGTTCCTTAGTTCTCCTTTTAGTGGACTTTCCTGGAGTCAGGAAGCCCATGTCTGTGTGTTTTGAGTGCTGGCAAGGATACCAGAGGTGCCTTGTGAGGGGAGAAGAGCACTGAAAGACGCGTTTGAGGTGATCACTGGAAAAAGGTGTCAACTTCGGGCGCCCGATCTCTGTATGGCTGAATTTTTTCGGTATGCCTGTGTGCGCCTACCGTACCTGAAAACATCCGCACACCACTACATGATATGCGTCTCTCTACGTATTCGTTGTTCCTTTTATCGTAATTGTTTTTTTTTGAAGAATTATAAAAAGAAGAGCATGTTTTACTTCCCAGTAGAGAAGGGAGGGGACTTGTGACGGCGGAGGATGGTATGCAGTTACCCCCATCAGCGTGATCGAGAGGGTCGTAGTATGTTCATGCGTAAAACGAAACCTTCAACGATTCCCCAGGCACGATCAGGACATTTAAGCCAAAGATGGGAAGTTCTCCTCAGTCAACTGTGGAGCCTTCTCGGACTTCTTTGGAGCAGCCTTGGCAGCACCACGGCCACCTCTTGGGGCAGAAGCGCCACGGCCACCTCTTGGACCGTTACCACGACCACCTCTTGGGGCAGAACCTCTTGGAGCTGGCTTTGGCAAGTCATCAGAGAAAGTAGCATCGAACTCCAAGATGTTCTTGGTCTTCAAAGCCTTAGACTTGAGCTTCTTCTCCTTGGTAGCTGGGATGAAGACCTCCTGCTCCTTGAGGATGATGTCCTCAGTAGAGACGGCCTCAACCTTTCTAGCCTCACGCTGAGAGTTGGCAGCGGAAGCAGCAGCCTCCTTCTCCTTCAAGTAGTCCTCAAGAGACTTCTTGGCAACCTTTGGCTCAGAGTCCTCCTCCTTGAGCTCCTCAGCAGCGTCCTCAGCGCCCTCGTTCTCGGCGGCGAGCTCGCTCTTAGCGTCAGCGGTCCAACCGGCCTGCTTGACCTTCTTGTCAGAGTCGGTCTTACCAGATCTGGAGTGACGGTCGAACTTACCACCCTTGGATGGCTTACCACCCTTAGATGGCTTGGCCTCGTCAACACCTCTGGACTTGTTGGCAGCACGGCCAGCGTTCTTGTCCTTGAAGGCAGCCTCGTTACCAGTTGGAGTTGGTCTGTTCTTGTTAGCACGGGCTGGGTTAGCAGATGCTGGTGGGGCATCAGTCTTCTTGGAAGAAGTAGACTTCTTGACAACCTCTCTTGGGAGAGAAACGTCGTTGATGTCTTCGACGTCGTTACCGAGAAGGTCGAATGGGTTCTGGTTGGGATGTTAGTTGATGTTTCTCCGACATCGAAGAGCAAAGGACTTAATCAATAACGTCAGGGGTAAATACAATGGTTCTTTCGGAAAGATATTCTTCAGTAGAATAAAAGCAGGAGTCGAACAGTAAAGTGATATTCTCCAGGGATTTATAGCAAGCATAACTCGCTTCCTCTATTAGTCACAAGAGGTAGTCCGTGGGGTCATCGAACTGTCAACTCCAGAACGGCTAAAACAAGCCTGATATACTGAAAAATGACCGGCCAAAGTTCCCATATGCACTCATTATCCATGCAATTGTAGTTCCTTGCTCATAAGTACTCCAAAACATACGCTCATCTTTTAATTGTGGCTAGAATAAACTGTCCCGGACTTGTGCAAAGTGACAATCGCAGCTCGATTTTTTTCGGCGTCGTCGACAATCTGGTCAAATTTTTCATCACGTCCGCTTTAAGAATATCTGAGCACGGTCCCGCGCCAAAACCTGAGGGTTTCTGTGTAAATTTCAGACTGCTTCCCTATTGTTTCCCATCATGACACATAAAAAGTACAAGATTAATACACAATGACAATATCAATTCACAGAAAACTAGCTATAGATCAGAAATTAGATGCTCATATTCCAAGACGAACTCAATGTATCCGCACTTTTCCTTTAATTCTCTCTCTCTTCGTTAATGTACACGTCCCCCACACGAGCAAAGAAGGCCTTGATAGCAATTCTAAGCTCCGATGGCACACTCTTATCCAAGATGTTCAACACCAAATCGTAGACATGAGGACAGTTCTTGATGAAGTCTTTCTCCTCGAGTTCACAGTAACCTTGAAGAATCTCAACAACAACTGGTCTCCAAGTTGAAATGTTCTTCAACTGTGTACTGTCATCCAGCTGAACGTATCTCTCCACAATAGAAACACACATTGGAATCAAGCTGGCACTGATAGCTTCCTTCTGCTTCTGGTTGATCTTCTTAGAATCACTGTAGAGTCTGAAAGTGACCTGGATGAAGACAGCAGATGAAGAAGACTCCTGCTTCAGAAGAGATGGAAGCTTATCGATGACACCAGATTCCCAAAGACGAACTCTCAAGTTGTAATCGTCGTTGAACTTTCTGGCAAATCTGAATGACTTCTCAAGCAATGATGAAAGAGCAGTCAAGTTCTCATAAGGAATCAACTCGTAGAACAACTCATCCTGGAACAATTCACTCAAAGTTTCAATCATCAACAACTGCAGAACACACTTGACAACGATCGCATTCTTTGACTTAGCCTTAGCATGAAGCTCCTCTAAGCTTTTGGCTCTCTGAAGCTTGACGTGGCTGTCACCATTTGTAGATCCAACATCAGCGCCATTCTGTTGCTCGTTAAGAGCCTGGGAAGAAGGCGATTCAGTAAGCTCAGAGTTACCATTTCTCAATGGATCAGCATCAAAGAGCTCCTTAGCAGTAGTCAGATCAAACAGTCTATCAAATGCACTTGTAACCTTATCCCAGTGCTCCTGGTTGAACTTCTCCATATTTTGCTTGATCAGTTCCACAAGACATGATCTTCCGATTCTGGCAATAGTGTCGTTCTCCTGACAGATACAAGAGATCAAGAGATCCAAGTAACCATCCATCATTCTGTTAAGAGTAGAGAAGTAATGTGTGAAAAGAGCAACCATGTTTCGTAGAGCTTGAATCAGTGTGGTGTTCAACCAGACAGATAAATCATCATGATTGCTGAACTGATTAATGTCCCAGTGCTTGGAAAGAATACCAAAAATTGGGAAGAGTAAGTTGACACAGATCTGATCCCAGAACTCAGGGTCGAATCTGTTACCGAACTGAACCAACACATCAAACAAGTAATTCAGAGCTCTTGATCTCACTTCCAGATCTTCACCAGACATGATAACATCGTTGAAACTGGACAATCCAGGGTACCAAAGATCCTTGAATAGGTCCTTGTGGTGTTTCAATAATGGGCTGTCCTCTTGTGGTTCCAATGTTGTCTCTGCAACCTTCATGAAAATCAACTTGGTCTTGTGCAAACTCTGCAAACTGATTCTCTGGAATTTGGTGTTTTTTGAAAGTTGCTTCAAAACTGAAACCATTTCAGCGAATGCATCATCTTGGATCAAGATAGACTCATGGTGTTCCTTGTAAGCAGCATCAACAATCTCATATGTTCTCCAAACAATCTGCTCAGTAGATTCAGCAGCTGTGAACTCCAATGCAGAGAATATTGTTTTCCAACCAGATTTGATCTTAGAGCCCTTCAACATGATCAAGTTGTTCAAACAGTTCAAAACCATCTCTGTGACTTGGTTCTCCTTAGCATGTTGCAAGATGTAGTCAAATGGCTTCAAGAAATCTTCCTGGAACTTGAAACCTGCCAATTCCTCGATATCCATGAAACGCATAGAGAGCTGTCTCAAAGAATCAAGAGCAAAGAAGATGACAGACAAGTTGTGGTCCTTATGGGTGATCTTTCTGAAGAACTCTGAAATGACATTCCAAATATTGGTGTACTCAACTCTGATTCTGCCCATGTTGTAGTGACAAACGTCAATAACCTTCTGCAAACAGAAAGTTCTTGGTGTAGTACTGTCACTTGATGATTCAATCTCCTCGAATGCAACTTCAGTCAACGCTTTAATGAAATCAACAATAGCAGTACCATTCAGCTGGGAACTCTGGGTGAAGATCTTGTCAATGGCAACAGAAATCTCAGACGATGTTAATCTGGCACCAATGGCAGCATCCAAATGCTGGTTGTGATGGTTGATCTGAGCTTGCTCAGCAAGAGTTGTTTTCTTACCGAAGCTGAAGAAACCAGTAGATGTTTGATGACTTCTGGTAGAATCCATGGATGTTCTGTGCACCTTAGCATTAGAGACATCTGGAACAACATCAGCCTGGATTCCCTTTGCGATCAACTGTAATCTCTCAACCATTGAAACAGCTGTCAAGATTTCCTTCCATGAGCTGTGAAGCTGGTTACCAAAGACCTCACCACATCTGAGGAGTAACAATACAGCATCAATGTTCTTATCTCTCAACTCATTGACGTTAATCAAGTTACAGAACTGGATCAAAGCACCGATGAAAGTGGTCTTAGCATAGTCCAACTCGAAGATAGCAGAAATGCTAATGGAAAGTCTCATACCTTCCAAGCAAGCCTTGTCAATCTCAGCATCATCCTCATCTCTGAATGGAGTAGTCAAACAAGCCAAGAAGGACATCCACAAGTTATCAAAGATGGACTTGACATGCTCGATATGAGAAGCGGAATAGAATACACTCTTATTTCCTTTGTTTCTGCCCATACTCTTGAACATCTTCTCAGTTTTACTGGAAATCTCCTTCGAAGCCTGGATGTAAGCTTCTCTGTTGGCATCTCTACCACTGAAGAGACCGAATCCCTGTGGCTGAGCTGGTGCCAAATCACCAGACAAGAGAGCGGCATGCTGTTCTGATTGAAGCTTAATCTCATTCTGAGAAATCTCATTGAAAATCTCAGTCAAGTACTCATCTGGCAGACTCTTACCGTCGTCGATACCACGGTTGTTCTTGATGAAGTCATCCAAAGTCATCTTGTTCTTGACATTCTTGGAATGCTGATCAGTGTTCAACATGATGACAGAGTAGGAAAGAACATAAGCAGTGTCAGCATTGGCAAAGACAGATGGGTTACCATCAAGATATCTCTCAGCAAACTTCAACATGTAACGATCAATCTTCTGAGCCTCACCTGGAAGTCTGAAAGACTGAAGGAAACGTCTCATGGCATCAACAAACTTCAAACCAGAGAAGTCCATGAGATCAACGAAAGAGTGCATGATAACAATGTTCTCGTCTTCACCTTCACCCAAATATTCACCAATAACAGCCTTATCCAAGCCCTGCTGCTCAAGCAAGAACTTGGCAATGGTCTGGGGTTGCTTGTTTTCGATGAATCCATTCTGCAACAAGTATTCAATACCCTTCTTTGCCTTGAAGTTGAACTTTCTGATACCCTCTTGCAAGAGAGTCTTTCTTTGCTTCAAACTCTCAAACTCTTGTGGGTCATCAACTTCCTCTGCAGTGATCACAGCTGGAGATGTTGGGAGAGATCCATTGGTAGATGATCTCTTTCTTGTCATGGCAAAGGAAGACTGTCTCGTCTCTGGAGTGATACCTTTCTGGGCCCAAGAATTCAAAGACCTTAGAATACCAACAATACAATTGAGGGATCTAACCTTCAAAGCATACTCAACTGGGAATGGCAAAGCGGTATCAGCAAGAGCAGCCTGAGAAGATAACTTGGAAATGGAGAGTAGTGGTGCTTGGGCCAAGTTGTAAGTGGCAAGTGGCTTTGCAGCGTGCTCATTGTATTCTGCCTTCTGTTTTGGTGTGATATCAACTCTTGTCAATGCCAACTTTGTCAAGTAGTTTGTGATCTTTTCTGTGATGTTTGGCTGTGTGGAGTCACAATCATAGTTCAAGTAGAACTCAATCAATGCTCTTGGATCGGTACAGAGTCTCTGGACAACGACAAGGAAGTATCTCTTTTGATGTGATGTGGCAGTCTTCAACTCAGCGATAGGGAAATAAGCATCAACCAAGAGGACTGGAATTTCGTTTTTGAATTGATATCTCAGGTTAGATAAGATCAACCAAAAGATCTCCAAAGTAGTCTCGAAAACTGGTGAAATGGCAGAAGTTGCGTTTCTAGAGAGAGAAAGACACAAGTACTGTCTAACAGCGTCAACAAAGAGTGTGCTTTCTTTTGTAGATGGGGAATGAATGGCAATGTCATTAGACAAAAAGACCTCGATGTGCTCCTTAATGATGGAATGAATGATATGCAATGAGATCAATTTTGAGCGAACGGCGTGTGATCTCATATCCAAGGCATCGTTATCCAAGTTCTTGACGGACAACTTACACATGACTCTGCAGAGCAAGAATGCATCCTTAACGATAAGTTCATTTTCGTCACCGATATCGTTATTTTGATCAACCAGACGTTCCTCTTCGTCGTTCAAAGATTTCAAATTCTCCAACTTAAGTGGCTCATCCTTGTTCTCCTCTGGAATGTCCTCTTTAGATTGTGGGTCTGGAGTGTTATCCTCACTCTTCAACGGTGTGTCCCTAGAAGCTGGAACTTTTTCAACCTTCTCAAATACGTAATTCACAATTTGAGTCAATGAGGCCTGTGCGATGCCTTGGTTCATTGGTGTGAGAGAAAGGATGAAGATGTTGTAGATTTGTCTGACGGCTCTCAGCAAAGTGGAACCATGAGCTGGCATGCTCTCGTTGAGAACAGCAGACATTAAAGCCTTGACAACGTGAATCTCAATCTTTGGGTCTGTACCTTCACCCTGGAAGGCATTGGCGATGGTGACCACTGCAGCCTCAATCAATTTAACCCTTGGAGGAGGTGTCACGATTGATTCAGCGGGAGCATCTGGATCTTCAGCCAGAGCTGTGTTTGCCTTAGATGGTGGAACTTGAATCAGCTCAAATACCTGGAAATCAAAGAGTTTGGCGAAACAGTCCAAAGCGATGACGACGACATCAGTAATTTTGGATTCAACTGCGGTTCTCAAAGTTTCAAACACCTGAGCGGAATCAAACCCAGAAGCATTGAACTTGTCTAACGCCTTTTTGGTAGAAGCAACAAGCATGACATTTTTCTTAGCATCTTTGTGTTCACTAATGTCAGTGATGGCCTTCTTGACGAAAGAAGTGTGGTTTGTGTTAGGTGACTGAACGGAGCTAGCGGATGTAACTGAGACGGCTCGAGAGTGTCTTGATTCGGTATAGAGTTCAGTAACAATCTTAGGCAGAGGAGCTGCTTGATCGTCATTGGACTCAGTGTCGGCCATATCGCTGGCTTCTTCAGGTGGTGGTGGGGCGGTAGTGTGTTCTTCTGTTGAAGGAGTGACATCTTCAGCTGGAGCCTCCTCGGCGGCAGCTTCGTCTGGAACGTCCTCTTGTGCATCTTCTGGCGCGTCTTCTGGAGCTGCGGAGCCATTGGTAACAGATTCCTCAATCACAGGCTCGGTACTCTCATCATTCGCAGTGACTTCCTCGTTGACTGGTTTGTCTGTGGTTGATTCCGCTGTTGAGGGTGTGGTGTCCTGTTGGACGGGGCTATGGCTCTGATCTCGTAGACTGTCGTCAGACATTGGCAGCTAGTGAGCAAACGACGTTATGAAGTAAGTTCTCTGGGGAATTGACGGAGTGTCTTAGAGAGTCTCGCGGTGGAAGCGCCGTGTGTGTTGCGGGTTTGAGTCGCCGGTGTTGTTTGGTGTCTTGTGGACAAGGAGGGCTTGAAGTTATTCGCGCGATCTAAAGAACCCAGCCATCCTTCGTAGATCAAACCGCGTCGCACACACAGAACTTTGGGAGCGTTCAATTTGTACATCCACCACTCTGTTAGTTGTGTTTCATGAAATATATATCATTTCGAAAAGTGCTACAGAATCATCTAAGATAACTCAAACTACTTGTAAAGTGCTAAGAATAGAGTAGTGCCCCTACCATATTACCCGGCCTTGGACCCTACGAGGTGATGGCATGCATCCTTATCTTAAAGTTACCTCTATTTCCGTGATCTATCCTTCTGGTATTTACTAATACACCATGAGGTATGTACCAGTCCATTCCATGATCATTCCTCAAGTTTTCTCTAGTCTCTCCAGGCCCAGTACACGTGTGGCCGGCTGTATAAAACGAACGGGTGAACATGGGTTTAGCTTGCGCCGAGGCTTTAAGCCGGAAAGTACGATGGGAGATCGGAATGATCAGGTTACATGTCATGACTTTAGATGTAGGGGTATATAATGGGAATATTTCTCATAGTTTAAACTCATCAGCTATGTTCTTGAAAACATGCGGAGGTAAGACATCTTCGTAGTGGACGCCTCTTTTCCCCACAATCATTGCAGATTCCCAATCGGATCTTGGGCGTTTGTTCATCTGGTCTCCAAACTCTGTCAATGCATAGATCAAGTTTTCATTGCCAATGTAGTTGTTTGTAATGTTTCCAGTTGAAATATGTGCGAGATCGAAAAGCATCTGCGCAGTG
Organism: Petasospora easanensis; assembly: GCA_030580135.1. Classification (NCBI taxonomy): domain Eukaryota; kingdom Fungi; phylum Ascomycota; class Saccharomycetes; order Phaffomycetales; family Wickerhamomycetaceae; genus Petasospora; species Petasospora easanensis. The sequence goes on along the minus strand of JAKTSI010000012.1, from coordinate 5,865 downwards.
AGTCCCCAAAGGTCTTTGATTTCAGTACGTGTAGTCTCCACGTTCAATCCATCGGCAAATTCAAGCTCATCGTCCGAACTGATATCAATAATATCCTCCAGCCACTGCACCTCATTTGGGTTCTTTGTGGGGAAATAATAGTGCTTGATTGGCCATTTAATATTACCCCATTTGTAGTGGTTGATACTTTTCTGTAAGTATTCATGCTTCAGGTTCTTGTCGATGAGGTCGAGTAATGGAATTGAAAAGATGGATGAGGTCTCACCAGGGTTGAGCAGTAGTTTAATGTCTTTGATGGTTTCATAGATTTCATCTTTTCTATGAAGGAAGCATACAACTGGACGTACGCTTAGGAAAGTTCTTGAAAGGTAACATGGTAAGACGTTTAGTTTCTCCACAGCAAGTCCTTGGGATTCCAACTCGTCGTCGTAAGGAAGGCCAATCTCCTCTTTGGACTCACGTCTCGCCATATCACATGCAGTTTCTTGGTCATTATCGGCTTTACCTCCAGGAAGGGACACATGACCTGAAAAGTTATTCAACCGCCTCGATCTCTTGGTGAGCAGAACACGCATCTCTCCATAGTTGCCGACGAAGAGGACGATAAGCACCGATGACCGCCTGTGGGAGGGCCACACCGACTGGATGGGGTAGACTCGTGGACAGACGTATCTGCGGATGTTTGCAACGATCTGTGCGGGCGTCAAGGTCATGTTTTCTTCCTGTTCTTCTGCTGGTTGTCGCTCCTTCCAGTACATGGATGCTGTTCCAAAAAGCTTTCCCCTCAGCAGTCACGTCAAAAGAGGCGTGGCCCTACCGGCTGCTTCCTTTAGCGCCAGACCGGGGCCGCAGAGCTCAGATTAAATGCGATATCGGGTCCTTGTTTCTTTGGTGTGTATACTGGTGTGTTCAGTATGTGTTCATGGGTGGAAGCCTGCTTTAAAAGTGTTGAGGTTCGGTTCCTGGGCGTTGGAGGGCCCTTGCGATGAGTCCCGATCTCCCAGCTTGGCGCATCAATATAGTCAGAAATACTCTATTAGAGGCCAAATAACAAGCTATAGGAACAATGGGCACAGAGTAGCGTCGCCACTGTATCTCAACTCATAACTCATTACAAATGAGTCACTTCCTCCCATAATCAGTGACCAGGGTCATCAACAATTCTCCCACGCCCTTCAACTGTGGCCAATTCCGTGTTCGGGGACGTCTGGACGGAGTTCCTTCCAAAAAGCACGAGATGCGATACCTTAAAACAGTCCCAGCAACCACAAAACACACGCCCACTAACTGGAAGACAACTATAAAGTCCACTATTGTTTGGAAGAACCTACAGCAAAGTTCATTGTTCCGAAATTAACCCTGGGAGACAAGTGTCAAGAACGATTATTGTCTGATTTTAAATCCACGGAGTTCCACCTTCAAATCGTCCACTCTCCTGTGTGTTTTTTGTCATCACATCTTCCCCTGCATATCACCATTACAAACAAGCACCAATGGTTCTTCCCATTTCTTGTATTGAATGCCGTCGTCGAAAGATCCGTTGCGATCGCATATTCCCCTGCAAGAACTGTTCCACACGTAATGTGCAATGCACCTATCCTTCCAAATTCCGTTCTATTGATTTACACAAACTAACACCAGATACACCACCCGCTACTGATCCAAGCGTTCATGAAGTGGCACATCCAACCAATCTCCTACAACGTTCATACCAGGCGATTCCTCAGTCTTCGCTCCCAACACCAGATGGTCAGACTACGGATCAAATCAACCGTGATGCGTTGAGGAAAGTTGAGTACTATGAGCAAAGACTAAGAGAACTCGAGTCGAAATTGCAGACATCTGAAGATTTGATATCTATTTTTGATTCAAATGGAAGTAGCACTTCAAACCATTTTGGTGCTGCTTCTATTCAAAGTCTTGAGTATTCATTAATGGGCAGTGTTACTGGAACGCAAACCAGATTACCAGGGATGGCAGATATGACAAAGACAAATAGTGATAAGAGACCATTACCACAACTTGTGAATAATGATCCGGTTGCTAATATGGAGCTGTTAATGGTGTTGGTTGGGAAGTTTTTTGATAAGTCCAAGTTCAGTTATTGGAAGGATATGTTTGATGAAGCTGAGGTTGCTTGGTTCTTGAACAATCACAAGCATTTGGAGAAGTGGGAACATGATGATGATATGATGGTCTTATTGGCTATCCTTCTTGATTCGTTGAAAGATGGGTTGTTGTATCCGGAAAGAGCTCACGTAAAGAATGTGAAGTTGACAGTGAAGGCACTTGTGAACTACTACTTCCAAATTTCCAAGACCCAACCAACGGAATCAATCAAGTTTATCAAATCACAAGTGTTGATTATGAATTACTTCTATTACGTCTATGAGATGGAGAAATGCTGGAAGATGATGTTTTCTATTGTTTCCAATGCATTTTCGCATGGTGTTCACATCGTTCAAGGAACGTTATGGTCCAAGATTTCATTGACAGAGGCTCTTTTGTGCTCGGTCACATCAAGACCAAACATCATTCACGGATTGACAAAGATCAATATCACACAGGAAGAAGATCCGTTCAGAGAATACGAACTCATCAACATCTTGAGAGACCGTAATATGATCTACATCGAGGCGATGGTCAATGGCGTTGAAGTCAAGTATCAACAGATGTTACAGATTGACCTGAGATATGAGAACTACAGAACTTTCTTGGTGATGCTGGAGCAAGGGAATGGCAATATTGTGGCCGGATCATTCCAAAACAGCAAGATCTACTTCCTATTACTGCTATCAATGAGCGAGCATTTGAAGTTACACTATCGCCATTTCGAGACTGACAGATTCAGTGATTTGAAGACGTTGGAGTTGATATTGCACTACACATCTTTCCTCGAGAAGTTCTGTAAAGAAAGCAGGCTACCAGAGTTGAGAGACATTTTCACCGGTATTGAATGTCATCTGTACCAGTTCCTGTTGATTTTCATCAAGTACATGAACTTCAAGACGGTGAGTGCGGTGCGCAAGTCCAGCTACGAGGTCAAGAGTATGAGCAACGAGGAGATTTCCAAGCTTGCATTATGCAGAAGAAGGATCCTGAACGTGTTTGACAGGGAGCCAACGTACAGGGCCAACACGATCCTCAAGGCTGTGGGAATCATCCGCACGGTGAACCTCGACGACCTGTCAAGTAGCGAGCTTGTGGGGGAGGGCCAGACACTGTACGCCAGCAACGGTGTGCGGGGGGTTCTGGAGGACGCGTCCGTGCTCATGGCGTTGAGGGACATTAGCGAGTTGGCCCCACAGTTCTCCATAGACGCGTAAATACAAGCACAGTAGTCTATTGTTGCACGTAGTGACGTCAAGAGGATCACAGTGAGTCACTGGCGGAGTGCGGTGTGGCCTGAATTTGTGTGTTTCAAAGTCCCGCCAGTCCCGCGCCCCGGGAAGCACTGCCCCAACAGAGACGCCACCGGTTCCAGAGGGTGGTTGAGTGTATATATAAATCCTCTCGGTTAATAACAGACTTGTCCTCTTCTCTCCATCTCCCAACCACCGACTGCCCGGACGCTCACCCCACGCCAGCCAGCCCCCCAGCCCCCCGTACTAACACGCGCTCCCTCAACCCGTGACCATTGTCGACGCAACCCGAGGATCCACTGATAAGCTTGCTCGGGCGAAATTTCACCAAAATAAATCCTCCGACACGTCAACAACACTTCTCACTACTCTACAAAACACCCTGAAATACTATCACTGCACTCTACTCTGACTATCGACACACACACACACACCACACTCTCTTATAACTCTCTCACCTTTCACCTCACCTTCTCACTCCAATCTTACACCAAACCCGGATTCAGTCGCCCCACGCCCCCCCCCCCCCCCAAAGTCCAAAACAAACCATGACAAAGACAACTTCCCCAGACTCTCTCGCTCCTTCCTCTCCATTCTCTAACCATTCAAACCTCTCAACTTCATCCGTATCGAACCACTCTTCAAACGAGTCCCCACAGTTCATCACCCAGGCAACGTATAAGAAACCAACAACCAAACACGTTACTCAGCTATCTACATCCTCCGTTGAAGGTATCGCCGTTGCCAACCAATGCACTCCACAACGTCTTGCCTCGTTGCTTATGGTTACAGGTCCACTTGCCATTAGACACATCACTTCAAATCTTGCTAAGCAGATCAATGGCTTTGAGAAGTTGTCTCTTTCAAAGCAGAGACGACTTATCATGAGTTGCCTGAACCAGGGCGCTGAGGATGAATCCATCATCTTTGAGAAAATCGGATGGGGTCAATGGCGTGCAAAGAAGGTTTCTCCAGATACGTTTGTCAAGGAGAGAAATGCTATCAGAATTGCTAATGCAAAGATGAAAGATAGCGATGGTCTCATTGCAAACTCTATGAGCATGAACTTGAACTCTGCTGCAGCCACCGCAAGAAGAGAATCCATCACGAGAAACAAGTATGAGATTGACAACCATGATAAACTCCTGAACAAGAGAACTACCCCAAAGAAGCCAAACTTTAAGGATGCTACGATGGGTAACGACTTTGCCATTGCCTCGGATGACGAGGATGAAGAGGATGATAGCGAAGTGAGTGATTTCTCTGATGGTGACGACGAAGAGGTGTTCAAGTTCGATGATGAAGACCAAATCCCACCATTGAAGTTGAATGGAAGACTTGTTTCTCCACCAATGAATGTCGCTTCTGCCTCGAGAAGATCGAGTCAGTCAAGAGGTATTCAGAAGCCGAAGTTTAAACCTCACAGATCAAACTCTCAAACGCCAACTTCCCCTGAACTGCTATACACCTACAACAAGATGGACCACAAGTCCCGTACAAGACGTAACAGTTCTATTAGATCCACACTCAGTACAGAGAACAACGAGGAGGAATCTGAAACAGATGAAGAGGATTGGCAAGGAATGGGTGCTGCAGTGTTGAGAAAGAGTATGAATGGTGCTATGGATATCGACCCAAAGTTGGCACCAGGAATCCTACAGAAGGATGAACAAGATGCAGCATTTGCCCTTGTAAACTTGAGATCTGTATAATGTTTGGGTCCTTTATTTCTATATTGTTTTCTTTACGGTTTATTGGTTCATTTTTTCTGATTGTGGTGCTGACCCCCGCACTTTTGAATTATGGGGAGGACAGTTACCTCCTATGTACAGTATCACGCGGGCAATTTTCTATCTTTAGTGTACTTATATCTCATCTAACGAAATACATTCTAATGAATACATCTGTGTCTTTTAGCACCTAATACCACATGGGCAGACCCCCGTTGAGAACTCGCAAAGATTCACGTGTCAATTCCAGTTTATTGACAGCCCACGCCCTTTCACGCTAGTCGCGATTGGAGTGATCCTCGACGCGTCGGGTCTCGGTGTACAACCAGTTAATGGACTAGTCCTGACGCGTTTACTGTCCTTACCAATATTAAGGTCCCTTGTACAGATAACTTCAAGAGAAAAGGGTCCTTGACAGCTTTTCTTCCAGCTGTTCTGTCCTATTCGTCTACAGAAAAGAGTTTATAATAAAAGCCACAGGTAAAAATTAACTTTATACACACTGTATACTCATAGCAAAACCAGAAATAAAACTAACCAAGTAAACTAAAAAAGATGCAATCCCATTCAGTTTAGTCAATTTACTTCTTAGCAGCCTTCTGAGCAGCCTTGGTGACCTTACCAGCCTTGTCGGACTTCTCAACAGACTTGATGACACCGACGGCAACGGTCTGTCTCATGTCTCTGACAGCGAATCTACCGAGTGGTGGGTAGTCAGTGAAGGCCTCAACACACAATGGCTTGGTTGGGATCATCTTGACGATAGCAGCATC